>OLKM01002517.1:25644-65565 GCA_900291075.1 Melanogrammus aeglefinus
AAGCAATAAATTGGCATGAACGGACAGGGGTTTCCTCTTGTGCCCGCATCTGCGCGTGACGGCAACCCTGCTCGCTCTCCCCTGCCCTGGAAGGCCGCAAGATGGCTGACGGTTTACCCGCTTCTCCGGCGCCTGTCCTCCACTGATTCCAGCGGATAGCCGTTTCAGCCGGCCTGGCATATGGCAGTGGGCCACAATGACCAGAGGGCAATAGCTCTCTCACACTGCGGTTCCGGAACGAGAAGCGGGCCAGTCCTCGCCAGGGCCCATTAGCTCCGGATGGACTAATTTGGGCCCGTTCTCGGAGTGTGCTCTGCAGCACCCAGCAGTCCGTTAGTGAGAACCATTCCGGTCGGGACGATTCTCTACGGGCTCCTCCCACAGCGGCCGGGAGGAAGTCTTTATGCGTCAGACCCAGCGTGGTTGCTCGCCAATGGTTGGACCCGTGCGACACAAGTTCATGGGTGCCTCACCACCGTTCATTGTCACCAGACCGGAATATTGGGGAAGCCCCCCCCGCCCTTCTCAGGGGTGTTCCCTACTGGGCAGAGTGACTTCCTACGTGTGGGGCTTCACGGATGCTGCGTTGGACGGTTGGGGAGGAACGTGCCTCTCACTAGGTGGGAGGCGACTGGCGCACCCCCTTACAGTCCACCATAAAATTGTTGGAACTTCGTCGCTGTGAGGTAGAGTGCTCTTGTATTTCTTTCACCTGGTGCGTGGCCCGCCACGTTCTGATGCAGGACAGACAGTGTGTCGGCGGCAGGCGTACATAAACAAAACAGGGTGGGTAGTGCGCTCCTCTGCTCTCCACCAAAAAGGCGGTCGAGCTCTGCTTGGGCTAATCAGTAAGCTTCACTCAGTCTGAGAGCCCTGCATATCGCGGGCACGCCAGAACTTCGGGAAGACCTCATGTCTCGCGGCGGTTACATCCCGACATTGTCAGACTGATCTGGCAAGGTCGGTGACGGCCAGGTGCACCTGTTCCGCCTGTGCGGGAGAACACACACTGAGGTGGTGGTCCGTCAACCCTCGGTGACTTCCCGAGGGTGGGGGTGATGCGGTGGCGACACAACCGTGGCCGCGGGTTCTTCACTGTAATAACGTTCCCTCCCCCAGCTGACCTTCCTCTTATGGACCGGTCTCAGCAGGAGAAATTTGTCCCTAATTATAGTGGCTCCGAGAATCGTTCAGCGAGCGAATGAATCGGCGACGCTCCAAGAAGGCACGTGGCTGTTACCTGTTCAGACCGATGCGCTTTTTCGCAGGCCATGGGATGGTGCACCACCCGCCCGATTACGTGAACTGGCTGTTGGTCTGGCTTCCTGAGAGTTGATCCTGCAGGGCAAAGGTGCCTGAGGCGGTTATCAACACTATCCCAGGGTCTCGTGCGCCCTCTACTCTTCTTAGCGGTGAAGTGGTGCGCTTTCTCTGATGGTGTGACATTGAACCCGACGCTGTTCCATCCCCATATGCGGGTGGGAAGCGTGCTTGCTTTTCGTGCGCACTTACTGGAGAAGGGTTTCGGCTTTTTCCACTATCAAGCGTCCTATGCAGGCAGCTGTTTCAGCTGGCCATCGGGCTGTGATGGTGGACCGATCTTCAGCCAACTGGGTCTAAGAAGTTCTTTTTGCGTGGGCTAGACCGGTTAGAACCGTTCTCGCTGCCGTGCTTACACCAACGCTGGACCTCCACCGTGTTGCCGCGGGTTGTCCAGGACAACCATTCCGAGCCTCTGTCTCAGCCCTTTGGATTCCCTGTCCTTTAAGACGGCACTCTTATGCCTTTGTTTTCGGCCAAGCGGGCCCGGTGAGCTGAACCGCTATTGTCTGTCAGCCCGAGCTGCTTGTTTGCTTAAACGAGACAGTTCCTTGCGCTGCTCAGACCTAATCCGCGTTCCTCCTAAGAACATTAATATTCTTTCCGGTCGAGGGATATTCTGCTTAAAGCTTTTCACCCCCCGCCTCATTCTAATGAGGCGGAGCGGAGTTGCATCTCCTGTGGCCGGTGCGGGCGCTGGTTATGGTAATTGGAAACCTCGGCCGGTTCCCTCCACACAACAGTTGTTTGTGGTTATAGCGATGCTAGCAGGGCCGGCGCTCTTCTCTAACAGCGGTTTCCTCGCTGGATATGTGAGGGTGTTTGCTTAGCCTATGCTCGGCAGGACTTAGCGCCACGAATGGGCGTTAAAGCTCACTCTACAGGGGGCGTGGTTGCTTCAGCGGCTCTGCTCAGAGGCGTTCCGGTGGAAGACCATTTGCGCGGTCCGTCTTGGTCTTCAACCGGGCTTTTGGTCCGGTTTTAGCAATGGTAGACATGTCCTGGGCTCACTCGGCAACTCTGTGTTGGAGTCCGGTGCCCCTTCCTACTTCTTAAGAAATGAAGGCATGTTCTTTATTAAGTGGCATTGTTGAATTCCTCTCGCCGGATTGGGCGAGTTGGAGATGACTGCCAAGTATTTCACTCCCGCCAGTTTTTTCAAATATGGAAACGAACGAGAGGAGCTCCTTATTGGAGAGTCGAACTCCGTAGCTCCGTCCCCGGTGGTAGCGGACCTAAGTGTTACCGTATAGGCCGATTCATACCTCCGGATCCGGACGAAACGGTCCGTATCTGTAATATCCGTAAGGGTGTGAATGGCCTTATTACTCCTGGTTTTTCCCTCCATTTTCATGGATTCCATGAAGGAAGATTGGGCGGGAGTCCGTTGCAGACCTCATTTTCTCTCTGATCATCGCCTTACTTGATCTAGGAAGGATAGTTTTTTATTAAAGCTGTTGTGTTTTGCACTCCCTCAGCTTTTTGAGTCTATGTGCCCTGGTGACTTAAGTTTTTTTGACTGGGTCCAGCAGGAGTACATTGATTGGGCTCCGCTCGCAGCTTCGACCCTATAGTATCTGTGGTATAGAGCCCGACCGATATAGGATTTTTAAGGCCGATACCGATACGAATATTTTGTGATTTAAAAAGCCGATATGCCGATATATCGGCCGATATAAAAAAAAGAGAGAAAAAAAACCGCGCAAAAAAAACTGTTTTCCAAATAACGGGCCGGGGAGAGATGATACGTCTCATTGCTGTAATGCTATTAAAGAAATACATCTGTCAGTTCACATTGTCAAGAGGTAGTTTAAAGCCGACAGTTCAGTCAACTATACTGTAAATCAATGAATGTGGCTAAATCCATTTCACTCTCATCTACACGTAACAACAGCAAAACCTGGACATTGGTAGTTCATGAATTAAGTCATTGCTATTCGACTTTAGAGAATTGATGGGGATGTTATAATTAATTGTTATTCAAGCAATGTATGTCCTCGTGACAGTTGTTGCACTTACCATGAACGCACTTGCACACATGATACAACACACAACACCGATGATCTCCGTCGATCTCCGTCATTCACTCTGCCCTGAATCCAGCGGGTTTGGGGACGTTAGAGCGCCCCCCTGGTGGACAAACTATGCAACACGTTTTGTTTTTTTTATTCATTTATCGGCCTCATTATGTTTTGCCGTTACCGAATAGTTTGATAAATTGCCTAATTATCGGTCCGATAATATCGGCCCGCCGATATATCGGTCGGGCTCTAAAAGGCTGGGACGAATTTCAAATGATAAATATGTACACTTTATGTTGAAAGTATAGACCGTCGTGATTCTCATTGAAATGAATGTCGCTGCGATTATTCTTCAAAATGAGAGCTCGTAAATTGTAAAAACTTCCCAGCAGACTAGAATACCTCCCGTTGGCAAGTCGTATCTAAGGTCCATCCTATTTACTGGAGGAGTGAACAACATTTATGTTGCATAAGATGTTTACAGGAGGGTAATGATTGTTCCAGGTATTAGTCAAACCCGCAGGTGTTACCAGGGAAACTGGATTATGGCTTGTGAAGAACTTTATATTTGGATTGTAAAACGCATGAAAATATAAATGAATGATCTTAATTTCTTTTCTTTGGCAAGTGACCGTGGTTTAAGCGGGATAATGCCCTTCGAGGTGTCCAACACATGCTTGATCAATCCTAATTAAAGGGGACTACTTTTTGAGGGCAATGAACTCAGAGTATACATTTAATAAGCATGAAAAAGAAAAAAGCATAATTATTACATTATTAATGTATTTGAGCCGCAAGGCAAAGCTCTCGATCTATCGGTCAATCTTCTATCCTCACCTATGGTCATGAGGGATGGGTGATGACCGAAAGGACGAGATCACGGGTACAAGCGGCCGAGATGAGTTTTCTCAGGAGGGTGGCTGGCTTCTCCCTTAGGGATAGGGTGAGAAGTTCAGTTATCCGTGAGGAGCTCGGATTAGAGCCGCTGCTCCTTTGCTTAGAAAGGAGTCAGTTGAGGTGGTTCGGCATCTGGTAAGGATGCCCACTGGGCGCCTCCCTCGGGAGGTGTTCCAGGCACGACCAGTGGGGAGGAAACCTCGGGGAAGACCCAGGACTAGGTGGAGCGATTATATCTCAACACCTTGGAATGTTTCGGGATCCCCCTGTCAGAGCTGGTCAATGTGGCTCGGGAAAGGGAAGTCTGTGGCCCCCTGCTTGAGCTGCTGCCCCCGCGACCCGACCCCGGATAAGGGGATGACGATGTGAGATGTGATGTGTAATTTATTTGAATTGTTTTATTATGTTTGCAAGCAAGAAGTAGAATAAACGGGATAAACACCTCAAGGCAGGGCAATAAACAGTTTGATATGCCCGGCTTGTGGAAGGTTACCGGTCGGCTTAGCTCAGGAGGTAGAGCAGTTGTCGATGTGTCCCTGAGCAAGCCACTTAACCCTAACTGCTCCTGACGAGCTGGTTTGTCGCCTTGCAAAGTTGACTCTGCCGACGGGTGTATTAATCGATGTAAGTCGCTTTGGTTAAAAGCGTCTGCCAAATGCCCTAATTGTAATTGTAATTAGTGTAAACTGCCACTCCAAGCAATATGGCTTTTTGAATCACAACACAGCCGTTCAAATTGTCAGTGCAAATTTCCCGTAATATCGATCCCCTTTCCCATTCCCGCATGACTTCCACAGAACATTGCAGGGAAAGCAATCTTGTCTGACAGGAATCCGTGAAATGACCACACGCTTAACTCAAAATCCGTGGAATCCTCACGGAAATGCCCCGATTTCCGTGATATTGCCACGGATTTTGCTTCAATCCTCATTCCGTGGCACACACACAGATCCCCGTTTCAACGACCGAGTCTATATATTATATATATATATCCGCCGTCGGTGTATGAATGCGTGTATGAATGGGTGAATGTGAGGCAATATTGTAAAGCGCTTTGGGTGGCCACTGGTTACAGTTAAAGCGGTATATAAATGCAGTCCATTTCCATTCCATTTCCATATACAGTGAAGAAAATAAGTATTTGAACAACCTGCCCTTTTGCAATTTCTCCACTTAGAAATCATGGAGGTGTCCACTGTGTGAGAGATATTCTAAAAAGAAAAATCCAGAAATCACAATTTATGATTTTTTAACAATTTATTCGTGTGATACAGCTGAAAATAAGTATTTGAACACCTGTCTATCAGCTAGAATTTTGACCCTCAAAGACCTGTTAGTCCGCCTTTAAAAGTCCTCCTCCACTCCACTGTATTATCCTGAATCAGATGCGCCTGTGTGAGGTCGTTAGCTGCATAAAGACACCTGTCCACCCCATACAATCAGTAAGACCCAAACATTCAGCATGGCTAAGAGCAAAGAGCTGTCGTAAGACACCAGAGACAAAATTGTACAACTCCACAAGGCTGGAAAGGGCTATGGAGAAATTGCCAAGCAGCTTGGTGAAAAAAGGTCCACTGTTGGAGCAATCATTCGAAAATGGAAGAAGCTAAACATGACGGTCAATCTCAATCGGAGTGGAGCCCCATGCAAGATCACCTTGTGGGGTCTCAATGATCCTAAGAAAGGTGAGGAATCAGCCCAGAACTACACGGCAGGACTTGGTCAATGACCTGAAAAGAGCTGGGACCACCGTTTCCATGGTCACTGTTGGTAATACACTAAGACTTCATGGTTTGAAATCATGCATGGCACGGAAGGTTCCCCTGCTTAAACCAGCACATGTTAAGGCCCGTCTTAAGTTTGCCAATGACCATTTTGATGATCCAGAGGAGTCATGGGAGAAAGTTTTGTCAGATGAGACCAAAATGGACCTTTTTGGTCATAATTCCACTAAGCGTGTTTGGAGGAAGAAGAATGATGCATACCATCCCAAGAACACCATCCCTACTGTGAAGCATGGGGGTGGTAGCATCATGCTTTGGGGGTGTTTTTCTGCTCATGGGACAGGACGACTGTACCGTATTAAGGAGAGGATGAATGCAGCCATGTATTGTGAGATTTTGGGGAACAACCTCTTTCCCTCAGTCAGATCATTCAAGATGAGTCGTGGCTGGATCTTCCAACATGACAATGACCCAAAGCACACAGCCAGAAAAACCAAGGAGTGGCTTCGTAAGAAGCACATCAAGGTTCTGGAGTGGCCTAACCAGTCTCCAGACCTAAATCCAATTGAAAATCTTTGGAGAGAGCTGAAACTCCGTGTTTCTCAGCGACAGCCCAGAAACCTGACTGATCTAGAGAAGATCTGTGTGTAGGAGTGGGCCAAAATCCCTCCTGCAGTCTGTGCAAACCTGGTGAAGAACTACGGAAACGTTTGACCTCTGTAATTGCAAACAAAGGCTACTCTACCAAATATTAACGTTGGTGTTCAAATCCTTATTTTCAGCTGTATTACACAAATAAATTGTTAAAAAATCATAGATTGTGATTTCTGGATTTTTCTTTTTAGAATTATTTCTCACACAGTGGACATGCACCTACCATGAAAATTTCAGACCCCTCCATGATTTCTAAGTGGGAAAACTTGCAAAATAGCAGGGTGTTCAAATACTTATTTTCTTCACTATATATATATACACACAGTGGGGCAAAAAAGAATTTAGTCAGCCACCAATTGTGCAAGTTCTCCCACTTAAAAAGATGAGAGAGGCCTGTAATTTTCATCATAGGTATACCTCAGCTATGAGAGACAAAATGAAAATGTGTGTGGTGTTGCGTGTGATGCGTCTGTGCAGTATTGTTGAAAGTAGTAGTGCTTGTAGTTAGTGCATGCTACATGCTGCTTGCTACTCTCTGCTTTCAGCTACTGCCACCGGATAGCCCTTTGTTATCAGGGGTGAAAAGAGGAGCCGAGTGCGTGAGTCTCCTCAGCCGGTACATAGCCTCTCCACTGCCCAGCACGCCGTGGCCCAGTAGTGAAGTTGAGGTTTGGCCCAGCTCAGTTACGGCTTGCGTTTCTACCGCTGACGGTACCCTTATAGTAGGGCAGGGTTTAAGCCTGATGGCAATAGCCGCGGCAGCTACGTAAGCATCTTAGCCTGCTAATAAATCCAAGGAAAAAGAAGAACGCGCCACAATGAACAAAGAGCAGCAATGTAGGACGTCCAAGAAGGACGTTAAACCTTTGCGCAACATTTTCTTCATTAAAGGTCTCATCATCGTTTTTTCGTTAATTTTGCGGTGATCTGTAGTCTGAATTGATGCTCTAAGAGCCGGTTTTAGAGAAAAAAACTTTGCTGGGTCTGTTTCATGCTGTTTTAGTTTGTTGGGGGAGGTGGGAGGGGACGAACGAAAGGATTTCGCCTCTTAACATGAATATGCATGATACGCTAATCTGCTCGCCTCTGATTGGCTAAGAGCACTGTGACGCTGAGCTGCAGAAATGAGCTCTGCTACTTCCTGTCTGCCGGTGGGCGGTAGCAAGGTAGCTAAGCTGGGCGGGAGGCGTGGCCATGAATACTAATTTTGGTGTGACGTCACACCGATGGGGTTTTCTCATCCGCTCGTTTTTCTCTGTGATTTCTCTCATTGCCTAATATAGGTAATGGGGGTAGAGGAACACTTTCACGCGCAGCATGCATATGCAACTCGTAGAGACCTATAGTATTTCAACAAAAACAAGTATTCTCAGTTTCTCACGGAATGAGACCTTTAAACTAAGCTTTCGCCGTTGTCCAGAAATACCTTGCTGGTACTGTGTTTGTTATTATCCCCCTTTGGCACGGAAGTGACGATTCTGCCGACAGACGGCGTGTGTAACTCGAACTTGTTGGCACCCAAGTATACCGATCCGACCCACACCCTCCCGAGATTGGGGCTTGTACCCTTCTGTTACCGCCTCTTCACGTGTGAAAGGAAGTGCATTCAGGGACTGCGGCCTGACTCAGGCCCCGTCCACGGGGAGCCAATTTGTTGGGGAAACCGCATAAGTCTTGTGCGTTTCAGCCGACCGTCCAGACGGAGCCAGCGGATCCGGTGCCCGAAACCACACATTTCTGAAACCATGCCCAGGTGGTTTCAAATCTATCCGGACCTATGCGGTATCGTGTTAGGATTTGTGTGGACGCCTGAAACGCAAACGATGGCGTCATTAGCCCCCCACCAACTGGGGGACGTCAGAGTTGCGTTCATTTTTTATTTATTTTAAATTACTTTTGTACCTTTTGTACCTACTTTAAATAATACCCCTTGATAAATGTAATAACTAACGGTACATTAAAAAGTATTTCTGCTCAATTTAAAAGGTTGAATCTCCTTGTGACTGAATGTTTGTACACAGCGCAGGCTGTATGCGCGCAGGCTGTATGCGCGCAGGCTTGATGCGCTCCACTTTTTTCTTTGGAGAACCAGCGCCTTGAATATGTACTACAAGAGTTTCTACAGCTCGATGCGGTTTCGCAATGAATCCGTCTTTACGGAGACTTCCTGCAACGCATAAAACGAAACCGGATCGTTTTGGCCCGTTTCGGCTCCGTGTGGACGGGGCCTCAGACTGTAGAATGAAAGTAGAAGGGGGGGGGATAGATAGCTGCTGCCACTTCCTGTGTGTGTGTGTGTGTGTGTGTGTGTGTGTGTGTGTGTGTGTGTGTGTGTGTGTGTGTGTGTGTGTGTGTGTGTGTGTGTGTGTGTGTGTGTGTGTTCCTGTGTGTGTGTGTGTGTGTGTGTGTGTGCGTGTGCCAGCGCCAATTGGAGCCGCTCTTTTCCCCCTCTGCATTGTTTAATGCCTGGAGAACAGGGCCTGACCTGCTCTCTATGTGTCCTTCTGTAGGAGAAGGCCCGAGCCAGAGGAACGGGGAAGCCCTCGGCACTACAGGAACCCCAGGCCCAGAACCTGGAGGCTGTGGCCTTCTGCACAGAAGTTGCCAAGTGAGACAATTTCTTCTGCACACCGTCTTCCCTGCTATAGCTGAGCAGCACTCGGATATCGATGGATTGATGATATGTTTTGTTGGATAACCTTCATTGCCTAGGCCGTAATCGCTGAGCAGAGTCTCTCATAACTTGTATGAAGTAGTTTGTTATCTACTGTCCCCGCCCTCCTCTTCGTCCTTCCCTTCAGACTGCGCTCCCGTTTCCCCCACGGCGACGTGTCCACCAACCCCGGCTACATCCTCAGCCCCGTCATCCCCCAGCGGGACGGGGGGGGGGACGGGGGCTGTTCCGTCAAGGTCTCCATCGAGATATCGGACTCCCGGGAGCCCGTCACCTTCACCTGTGACGGTAAATAGACCCTGACAGCTATCACTAGAACCTGCTCCTTTATCCTTTTTTGACCGCCCGGGGCCTCACCACACGACTCCAGCAGTCCCTGGAGGTACTGCCATTTATGTGTGATTTCGGGCATCTGCAGGCGAAGTGGTGCAATACTCTTAACTTAGCAACTACTGTAAAGGACACTGGGACGTCATGTTAATAACAACATGTTAATAAAGTGTTCAGGGAGGTGTCCCTTAAAGGTCCCATGGCGTGCTCCTTTATCGATGCTTTTATATCGGTGTTAGTGGGCCCCTGATAAAGTATTTGAAGACGTTTAAGAAATTCAGCCTTGGTGCAGCCACTACGAGCCACAACTGAAATCCACTGGGATTTCAGTTCTATTGTATTTCCAGGATCCCATTTTTTTTGTTGTTGCTTTAACAGGGCCACAGATTTTCTGTTTCCATTCATGTGTGTTTACCAATTCCAACTAATTGAATAAAAGAAGATCACCAGTGCATTCATAATATAATAAGAACAAATAAATGGTAATAATTTTTTCTGCCTTACCTGATATGGGAACCTGAGTGGCATGTGGTGGACCCCCCCCCCACAGCGCATGGGTCTCAGATATAGGATCAATAGGAAGGTTGATATCAAGCAACCTGAGTGGCATGTGGTGGACCCCCCCCCACCCCCACAACGCATGGGTCTCAGATATAGGATCAGTAGGAAGGTACTTTTGGTCATGAAATGCAGAATTGAAGTCGAGCATTGATCGGTGGTCCAGTGTTCTCCTCACCCACCGCTCAATGTGCCCCTCCTCGATGGTGCCCCAGTCTCTGGACCGTCTTGTGCTGGACGCGTTAACATGGTGGTTACAGGGGCAGATGGTGGGATTGGGGTTCGGCTTCTAGCATATTAACCTTCTGGTTTGAGTCCCAGTGTCCTCGGCCTTTCTTTAGGCCTCCTCGAACCTGAAACCTCTGCCACGTGCCTACTCCTTATTCAGATAGATTAGTTCACTGCTTTATTAATCTTGGTTCAGTCAGGCTGAAGAGGGTGAATTAAAGCCCTGTATACATTTCTGCTCCCATTTCTTTGAGTCAAATTGGATTCAATAGCCTGCTTATCCTCATTTCTGTTTCCCTCCGTCTCCCTCCAAGTGAGCTCTCCAGTGGAGCTGCTGGTCAGCCAGACCCTGTGCTGGGTGCACGACGACTTGGACCAGGTGGACTTCTCCTGTTACCTGCTAAAGGTCTGCGGCCAGGAGGAGGTCCTGCAGAAGTGTGTAATGCACACAGCCAGACAGACAGACACTAAATGTCATTTCGGGGGTCTGATGAGAGGGTTGTTTGTGAATGGAGAGGCTAGACCCTGGGCAGACGTGGTATAGGGAGACCCTGGCCTACTAGTCTGTTAATAGACCCTGAACCCTGAGTGGGTCATTATATAGAAACAATTAGAGCAAGAGGCGCGTTCCGACTGAGGGACTTTCCCCACGAGTAAGCCCCTATGGGCGTGGCTTGTCAGAGAGGATCCGACTTCACCGATTAGCGGCTCAGTTAGCAGCTCGGGTAGTACGGGTAGCTCCGAACTAGTCGACGCTGATGGTGTATGGTTGAGGCGGGATATGACGTGAGTAGATCTCGACACAACCACAACATATAAATAGTGCCATTGCTGCGTCGGGCTGTTTTGAGAGTCGCGTCATTGACGTCACAGTCGCTAAATAATCGCGCAAGACAAAAAGTGTCGTGAAACTGTTTGAAATTCTTTGAATTGTCCTCTTAAAAAATACACAAAATGTTCAAATAGAGAATTTTCAAATAGAAAATGATGTACAAATATGTATCCAGCTGTTATTATCAAACATTGAATGAATAAAATAAATAGTTTCAACTCGATTATATTAGTTTGGTAATCGCTTGATGCAAAAAAAAATCGCGATCAAAATTTGAGTAATCACACAGACCAAATTATTAGTATATATGTTTCTCAGGCTGTGACTGGGCAGAGGTTTGTACCCCGGAAGAGCAGATGTCCAGCAGCGTTCTGACCCTTGGTTCACAAGCCTAGTTTCACATGCTGTTTATTGAGCCTGGTCTAACGTTTTCTTTTCAATAAAGATTTTGGAAAACACAATTTGACCCTGAAGCTCTCTGGACCTGCCTGATGCATTCGCTCCTGTTTGTTCTGATATAGGTTCTTACTTCAGTAACAGTAATCGGGTCCAGCAGCAGTGGAAAACACAGGATAAGAAACGATACAATAAAAAAACAAGACTGTTTATAAAAACAAAAAAACACGCACACACAATTCTTAGGTAATGGAATGCAAACATTACTGAATGCAGAGATTACTAACTACATATCATTTTTTGATTTATTTTCAGATTTGAAATAATACCTGGATACTATTTGGCAAGACATACCTTTAGCTAGCTGCTCCTCCTAATATCTGCTCAACTGCAGGCACTCTGGATCCAAGAATGAGTAGAGTCCTATTAACAGTCTCTGTGCCCTCCAGTAAACACAGCCTGGGGAGCCATGAGTACGTCCAGAACTGCAGGAAGTGGGAGAGTGAGATCAGGTTACAGTTACTCTCTCAGTCCACCATGAGAAGAGACCTAGCCCGCACAGTAAGACCTGCTGGGACACACACACACACACACACACACACACACACACACACACACACACACACACACACACACACACACACACACACACACACACACACACACACACACTGATTGCTTTAACAAAGTGTGCCCCTTTTGTTGCACGCTGTGTATGGCAGGCTGAAGACGAGAGCTCCCCCATAGACCTGGAGAAGCACCTGGCTCTGGTGGAGAGGCCGTTCAAAGAGAATGTCACCAGGTAAAACACCTAGAGACTCACATGGACGGCAGGGGATGCTCTTAGTGTAGGATCTGATACTGCTTACTAACGTTTGTAGAGCCTGAAGGAGCAGTTACTGAGGCTGTATACCGCTACCACTAAGGGTTCATAAGCTTCTCTTTTCCCTCTATTGCTGTGATCTGCACCCATCACCACCCCCTGTTCTCTTTCCCCTCTCTGTCTCCCTGTGTGCTGCTATCCTCCCAAGACAAGGCCTGTCTGACTACCTGGAAGGCTACCACAAGCAGGTCACCGTGTGCCTGCAGAACGAGGTAGGACTGGGCTGCCGGGTTGGAGGGGTGTACTGGGGAACTTACTGGAGGGGACTCCCGGGAACAGGTAGAAAAGAGGCACGAGCTTCTAGTTGGGAGGGTAACGGGTCAACATGTAGGTAAAGATAACGAACAGTGTGCTGGGGCATATTACCCTTCTCAGCACTGTGGGAAACTACCACCATGCATTATTAGTAGGGGACTTTCTGTCACAGAGACCCACCACAGAGTAGGGCTGATTGGTAGACCTGGTTGATCTCCATGCATCTGGCCACACACACACACACACACACACACACACACACACACACACACACACACACACACACACACACACACACACACACACACACACACACACACACGATAGGTTGAAAGGTTAAAAAAATGTTAAATGGTTTGATACAAATAAACTGAAGAGTTAAACAAATAGCTAATGTTATTAAGTGTGAATCAATTTGAGATAGAATATAGAATAGCTGAGCTGTTCTGATAGTGTGTATGTGTGTTAGTAACTTGGAAAAGTATGTTATTTACATTATTCCTTCACATCTATCTCACAAAATGGGGCTTTGGTGGGAATAAAGAGTAATCTGAACTTAAAACAATTATGGTCATTCATCATTTGAGTAATAAAGGTACAATAATGTGCAACAATCATACAACAAACAATACAATAATCCAAGGCCTCAGAATGGAGTCCTCCCTGCGTCTCCAAGAGCTCCGCAAAGAGAAGTCCCGATATGGGAAATCCCCCTGCGTCCCTCCATGCTGAAGTCCGATGCATTGACCTCTTTTACTGTGTTGTAAGGATGCCGAGGACAGCTCCATCCCAGCTTTGTCCAAAAAACGACATATTGGTGAACCAGATGGTAATCTATTGATTGAACCTCCTCGGGATGTCATAAAAAGCGTCATGGCTGTTGGAACCCGGGTCTCTCACTTCCCCGAGAAGGTCAATTACCGCTCTTAAACACATCTCCCGAAGGGGTCACGAAAACAGGCACATTCCAATGGCACTCAGAGAAACAGAATATGAAAATAGATTTTCCCATTACAGATTATGCAGCTTTCAAATGGCATATCGCTGTAGATAGCATGACGTTAAAAAGATTGTTTAAGCATTGTTGATAGCATTCAGCCTATGCCGGGAGTAAATCCGCATATGTATGTAAGTACTTTATATAACGGGGGTCCCCCCAGACAAACGGCAGATACAGTATATAACAATCATATTTCCAAGCGATCATTTTAGCACCAGGGTAAAAAGGAATAACGTAAACGTTTAACTTAATATTGTGTTTCTAGGTTGAATATTGATGTTGTTTGAACTCTGCAACGTCTACATGGGTGAGCTTCTGTGATGGCCACGCTTGGTGGCCATCACGTGATCCTCTCTAGACCAAGCTAGAGCTTCTGATGTCACACGTGTGATGTCACGCGTGTGACTTCCATTGTAAAAAATAATTTAAAAAATACAATAAATGAAAAATATACCCGGCAAAACATAAAAAATAACAAAATTTCGCTTTGCGGTAAACATAAGTCTTAAGGAGGGACTTACAAGATGTCACTGAATCAGCTAACATTACTTGCCCCGGCAATGCATTCCAAAGCTTTGGGGCTAACACAGAAAAAGACCTGTCCCCCTTTAGTAGCAAGCCGGAACCTCAGGAATAGTTAGTAAACCTTTGCCTGCAGACCTTAATGTGCGAGTAGGACAATAGGGCACTAGCGTTTGAGATGTAACTAGGAGAAAGGCCATGGAGAGCTTTAAAAGTTAGCAATATAATTTTAAAACTATATTGCAATTCTCCAGCAAATTTGGAGCCAGTGAAGGGATGCAAGAATTGGAGTAATGTTTTAGTTTGGTGAGGAGTCTGGCAGCAGAATTATGTTCTATTTGAAGGCTATGTAATGACTTTTTGGCGAGGGAAGTGAAAAGACTGTTGCAATAGTCCAGGCGTGAGGAGATTAAGGAATGTATGATGGTTTTTGTGTCTGTTGATGATAAAAGGGGTCTATTTTGGAAATGTTCCTTAATTGATAAAAACAATATTGGAACTAGTTTTGTAATATGTTTTTCAAAATGTAGATTGTTATCAAACCAGATACCAACTTTCTTAGCAAAAAGTTTTTACTCTATACTTTAAGGGACCTAAAAATGGCAACATTTTGTTTGATATGTGCTGTGATCCAATGATAAGTATCTCAGTTTTATCCGAATTTAGCTGGAGAAAGTTATTTGTCATCCAATTTTTAACATCATTAAGGCAGTCGTTCAGAGAAGAAAGCCTACTAGGATCTGAGGATCTAAGATGAAGGTAAATTTGTGTATCATCTGCATATTTGTGTATCATCTGCATAGAAATGAAGAGACACCATGTTTCTGAAATATGTGACCAAGGGGAAGCACGCATAAGCAAAATGAAATAGGTCCCAAAACTGACCCCTGTGGTACACAATATTATCGGAGAATAAGACATATAGTTGTTTACAGAAACACAGAACTTTCTATCTGACAAATAAGATGTAAAACATTGCAATGCAGTACCAGATAACCCAACCCACTGCTTCAGCCTGTCTAATAGTATGCAGTGATCAATAGTAGCAAAAGCCGCACTAAGGTCCAAGAGTATCAGGACAGAGCACAAGCCCTCATCAGCTATTCTTAAAAGGTCATTTTTACCCATTAACCTTTTTTTTTCCTGATTTTATTATTATTTTTTTATAGAAAAGGCAATTTGGAAATAAGTCTATAATTTTGAGAAGCAGAGGGATCAAGTGCAGATTTTTTTAGTAAAGGGTTCACACAGGCAAAAAAGACAAGTGTGATGCAATTACAGAGTCCAGAGATCTGGTATAGAGGGAGAACAGAAGAGGCACCTTACTTCCTGTTTTGCGGCTTTGTGGTAGAATTTGATTTGCTGTTGCGGCCAAACGGTTTTGAATTTGAAAAATCGATTAGATGTTTTTTTATCAAGCATGGCCTGAAGATCATCTGTGCCAAGTATCGAGATGATTGGACAACATTTGTGATAGGACTTGCATTGGAAGTTTTTTGACATAAACTAAGATGGCGGAAAATACATCATGGCGCAAAACGACGACGTAGGTGCGTTGACTTCGGCTGTGCCCAAGGATGTTTGTGAATATGAGTCATGGGTCAAAAGTTATAAACATGAATGCATGTCCAACTTTTGACCTGTTGGTGGTGCTAGAGCTCATGAGCTAGCGACCACAAATGTGCTGTGAGGAATCATGGGCGTGTCCTGAATCAGTTTGCCAAATTTCACAACTTCTGACCATGGCGTTCTATTGGCTGCCATAGACTACCAAGGCAGGAAAATAATAATAGGAAGACGTAGAATAACAATGGTTTTCTTGCATCTTTGCTGCTTGACCCCCAATAAAAGTCTTATTGGATACTCATTTGAAGAGTTTACCTGTTTGCAGGAGGAATGGCAGAGTTCAAAGCGTCACATGATCTCTCTGAAGTTGCAGAACCAGAGCTCTCAGCATAACTTTTGGAGACAGGAGACACTTACAAAGTTATTTTGTAAGTGTACAGATAGTGTCGGGCTACATCTAGCCTTGTAAGTGGTTTAAAATAGCGATTTATTATTTACCATGAGACATGCCCTTATCATTCCAGGTGTATAGGTTTTAAGTAGAATCGGCTAAAAACAGCCAACTTAAGAATGCGTCTATATGCGCTTTTTTGCTCCCAAACAAACATTCAAACTCGTTTTCAAACTAAACATATTCCAGATTCATTTTACACCGGATTTCCCCTTTAAGGAACACTCATTATTGTGCGTAAAGAAGACCTCTTTCAGCAGATTGTTCTTGGTATTTTCTGCGTTTGTGGCAGGCATGCTCATAGGAAATGCTGTTGCATAGAATTGGCACAACAAAGTCATTATTAATTTGTTAACGGAAGTTTAAGTCAAGCAAGGAGATCCTAATAAACAAATGTGATTTGAGCACTGTACACTTCTGGATCTAAGCTTGGTTCCATAGGAGCAAGTTGGAGGGGTGTTGTCAAACTTGAAACCCCCTCACACTCTCTGGAGCTTGGGGGCAAGTTAAGATAAGATAAGATATACTTTATTCATCTCAGCAGAGAAATGTAGGTGTTCCAGCAGCCAGTATACATACACAACACAGCACATGTATATACATACATATCCCACCTAAACAAAACCATGCACCCACAATACCTAGCCTAGGATAGAAAAAGTGGAATGGATGGTCCATGTGCATAAGTATATGTATAAGTAGCTCTTACTCAGAGATAAAAGTACAAAATGTCTGCAAATAAACAGGTGTGCAAATAAACAGGTGTGCAATAAACTAAATAATATTTCTATAAACATATATACGTATATATAGGTTTGATATATAAGCAGCGCAAGCTAAAGTTTAAATGAATATTCTTCTGTCCTTACTAAAAAGGGGAATTATTATAAAGTGCAATTGCAGTGGTTAAAAAAATATTCTTAAATCGGTCCTTTCTGCAGTTTAGCTGTCGTAGCCTCCCACTAAAAACATTCTTTTGTTTACTCACTAGATTGTGCAAGGGATGCGTGTTATCGTCCATAATACTCAACAATTTCTGAACCATCCTTCTCTCCATCACCCCCTCCAGGGACACTACAGCAGTCCCCAGCACATAGCCAGCCCTCCTAATCAGCTTGTTAAGCTTTTAGAGTCACAAACCCTGATGCCGCTGCCCCAACTGATGGCTGGAAAGAAAATGGCACTAGCCACAACAGACTGATAGAACATAGTCAGGTCCATAAATATTGGGATAAGCAGATAATATTGTACGACACACTGCTTTTGTCAGCAGTCACATCATAAATAAATACAAGGGAACCAGTTCCATTGGCAGCCATACATGCCCACACCATGACACTACCACCACCATGCTGATGAGGTGGTATACTTTGGATCATGAGCAGTTCCTTTCCTTCTCCATACTCTTCTCTTCCCATCACTCTGGTACAAGTTGATCTTTGTCTCATCTGTCCATATGATGTTGTTCCAGAACTGTGAAGGCTTTTTTAGATGTTGTTTGGCAAACTCTAATCTGGCCTTCCTGTTTTTGAGGCTCACCAATGGTTTACATCTTGTGGTGAACCCTCTGTATTCACTCTGGTGACGTCTTCTCTTGATTGTTGACTTTGAAACACATACACCTACCTCCTGGAGAGGGTTCTTGATCTGGCTAACTGTTGTGAAGGGTGTTTTCTTCACCAGAGAAAGAGTTCTTCGGTCGTCCACCACAGTTGTTTTCTATGGTCTTCCGGCTCTTTTGGTGTTGCTGAGCTCACCGCTGCATTCTTTCTTTTTAAGAATGTTCCAAACAGTTGATTTGGCCACACCTAATGTTTTTGCTATCTCTCTGATGGGTTTGTTTTGATTTTTTTCAGTCTAATGATTGCTTGCTTTACTGATAGTGGCAGCTCTTTGGATCTCATATGGAGAGTTGACAGCAACAGATTCCAAATGCAAATAGCACACTTGAAATTAACTCTACCCCTTTTGCCTTTTTACCTTTTTTCTTTCTAAATGGGATAATTAGGGAATAACACACAAGCCATTGAACAGCTGAAGCAGCCAATTGTCCCATTACTTTTGGTCCCTTAAAGTGTGAGGCACATATACAAACTGTTGTAATTCCTTCACCGTTCACCTGATTTGGATGTAAATATCCTCAAATTAAAGCTATAAGTCTGCAGTTAAAGGAAATCTTGTTTGTTTCATTTCAAATCCATTGTGGTGTATAGAGCCAAAAAGATTAGAATTGTGTCGATGTCCCAATATTTATGGACCTGACTGTACATACCATTTTGCTACACACATTAATTGTCCTAAGCTTCCTCAAGAAGTAGCGTCTGCTCTGACTCTTCTTTCAGACATCCTCTTGTTTGTTGCTTCCAGTCCAGTTAGCTGGAGGTTGCGGATCTGGGAGAGGATTTACACCATTTAAGAACTTTTTGCCATTTAGGTAGATGGATAGATAAATATCTAAAGATAGATAAATAAATGTTCAACAGTTTTTCAGACAAAAGTGGAACTGTTTTCAACTGAACGAAGTGATTATGGAATATTATTCCCTTTTTTAAAGTATATTTATGGCTGTGCCTGTGTCCAGAGCACCCAGTACAAGACGTTGGAGCGAGTGATCCAGACGGTGAAGAACCTCTGCAGCGCCCTGGACGCTGTTGAGACCCAGCCCATAACCGAGGCAGTCAAGAGGCTGCGCCACCAGGCCAACCTCCCCCAGACGCGCTCCCCAGAGGTAAGCCCCCCAACGGTCATGCCCCTCCCCCAACGTCATGCTCCTGCCACATTGGCTTTACTAAAAGGTTTAACCTGAATAATTGAAATTCGTTTCGTAATTTCTTCATCTGCAGCTCGGGTCAAGATCCACTGGTCAATCGTCCTATTGTGAGTACCTCGACAGACACAAACAGACCAACACGCATGCACACAGTAACATCAGTTCTAGAGTCCTGACCTTTGACCCCCGCCAGGTAACGGCAGCCCTGTGCAGGAGGGCATGGCCCAGCTGACTGAGGCGGTCTACGACCTGGCCAGACTCTACCTGCGCTCCTTCTGCCCCGTGGCGCCTTCCTTCAGCCCCACCCCCGCCAACAGCCCGGCCGCCGAGGGGAGGGCTGCCCGGGAGGCCTCTGGCACCACGGACCACCTGCAGTTCACCGTGTTCGCCCTGCATGGGATCCCAGCCCCCTGGATCAGCAGGTCAGCAGAACCTCGTCCACTGGAGGACACTGCTGGGGAGGGGGGAAATGGGGGAGTTATGGGTCGACCTGAGTAGAGACAGAGGAGCAGAATGTGGCTAGATGCGTTGACCATAGCCTGGCCAGAGCCATTCCCAGCACAGAGGATTATTTCCTTGTATGAAGTCTGTGATTTGTCCTCGCTGGGGGGGGGGGGGGGGAGAGAGAGAGAGAGAGAGAGAGAGAGAGAGAGAGAGAGAGAGAGAGAGAGAGAGAGAGAGAGAGAGAGAGAGAGAGAGAGAGAGAGAGAGAGAGAGAGAGAGAGAGAGAGAGAGAGAGAGAGAGAGAGAGAGAGATTAGATTCCTACAGCTTGTAATTAGTTCCGTTCGTTTTCTGGAGTGCGAGCATCATCTCCAGGTGAACGGAGCTCATGTATCACCAGACCCTGCAGTCCTCTGTATTTTAGTAAATTGTGAGAGATGGAGCACGCTCTGAGTGGGCCGGTATCTACCACTCCTCTGGTTCTGGAGACCTTGCATGTGATTGGAAAGCAGTGTGTTCCACACGTATTACCTGGTTGACCTTTCTGAAGAGAATCCTTTGCTAACAGGGCTGCTTCAGCTATGTCTTCACGCTTGTTGGCTAAAGGGCCGGGGCACGCAGGTTGATAACACTAGACACACACACAAAAGAGCACGCTAGGTTTTGCGTTGCTGTGGCTAGAGAGTCTATCCTTGTTTTAGCATTGTTATGGCTTGTGTGTGCATGCTAGTCTTGATATTCCTGTGGTTAGCGTACGCATGTCATTGTATGTTCATAATTAAGGACATTTGTACATAGTGCTCCTCATCGTAATTCAAATGGTGATATACCTATACTACAAATATAGATCGTTGTGCTTATTCCTACGTTGCAGTTATGAGAAGTACTACCTGACCTGCTCTCTCACCCACAATGGGAGGAACCTGTTCAAACCGGTCCAGTCCAAGAAGGTGGGGACCTACAAGAGCTTCTTCTACCACATCAGATGGGACGAGCTGTAAGACCTCGCTCCTCACGCCAACTCCTCCAGCCCTCCTGCTCTCGTTCATCTGCTCCTCCTCTCTGTCTGTCCTCCCAAATAACATGACAACATGTGGCCATTTTCCTCTTATTTCAAATTTACTAAACCACACCCCTCCACTTACTCTAGTAACCTTCTTTTATTAATGTTTGAGCATACATTATACTGTTAATTATTCATTGTGATAATGTGTTGATCTGAAGATTTTCTTGGTGAGTGCAAAGATCAGCAATCGCAGCACTTGTTCTCCCACCGCTACTCTATACCTTTAACCTCTCTCTACCGCTACTCTATGCCTTTAACCTCCCTCTACCGCTACTCTATACCTTTAACCTCTCTACCACTACTCTACGCCTTTAACCTCTCTACCGCTACTCTATACCTTTAACCTCTCTACCGCTACTCTATACCTTTAACCTCTCTCTACCGCTACTCTACGCCTTTAACCTCTCTACCGCTACTCTATACCTTTAACCTCTCTCTACCGCTACTCTATACCTTTAACCTCTCTACCGCTACTCTATACCTTTAACCTCTCTACCGCTACTCTATACCTTTAACCTCTCTACCGCTACTCTATACCTTTAACCTCTCTACCGCTACTCTATACCTTTAACCCCTCTCTACCGCTACTCTATACCTTTAACCTCTCTCTAACGCTACTCTATACCTTTAACCTCTCTCTAACGCTACTCTATACCTTTAACCTCTCTCTAACGCTACTCTATACCTTTAACCTCTCTCTAACGCTACTCTATACCTTTAACCTCTCTCTAACGCTACTCTATACCTTTAACCTCTCTCTAACGCTACTCTATACCTTTAACCTCTCACTACCCTTAACCTCTCTTAACCTCTTTCTTAACCTTTCTCTCCACCCTTAACCTCTCTTAACCTGTATCTCTACCTTTAGTTATGTTAGTTTATTTCACATACAAAAGTATAAAAGTAAAAAAAAGACACCCAAATTACATTTTCATATTGGAATACAAAACACATGCACATAAGCACACACACCCAAAATAAAATACAAGGCAGTAATATATATTTTTAGAATAATTTAAAAAGAAATCTGTTTAAATCAGTTACAACAAATCAAAATGTAGGGATGCATCTATATGGGTTTAGACTTGGCAAGCAGAGAGTCATGTTTAATATATGAACCAAATTATTGTTTCAAACTACCGGTAATAGCTTTTGATTGCATAGAATTCTGTAGTCTCTTTTTGTACACAGACAATGTGTACAGACAATGTGAATGTGAATCATTACATTCATTTTTCATTCCATAAGAAGACTCCACGTTATTTTATACCAAACTGACTGCGGGTAAATTTATACAGAGGGAGATGACGATTTTTAGCTTGTCTAGTACTGTGATTATGGAATTTAGAGTAAAACAAAATAACATCCAAAAGTGTAAGGTAAATCCGTAAACTTGTATCTCACCTTAAAAACAAATGTCATTTGGAGAATATTTATATAAAAAATACACAATAACTTGAATTTATGTTGCACTTGGTAAAACAGCTTTTGAGAAGGTCGCTAATCTAGCAAACCTTTTCTGCAGTAGCAACATTTTATATAGATATGATGAAAATGTACTTGGCCAGACAATATTACAATAAGTTAAATATGGATAAATCAAACTACATTATAATGTTAACAAACATGAATTTTGAACAAAAAGTCGAATTTTTCTAAGGATCGCAATTGATTTAATAACCTTATTGTAGACAAGACCAATCATCAATAACCCAGAACACATGTTGATGAAACCTTAACAATTGATTTAGTAACCTTATTGTAGAACACATGTTGATGAAACCTTAACAATTGATTTAGTAACCTTATTGTAGAACACATGTTGATGAAACCTTAACAATTGATTTAGTAACCTTATTGTAGAACACATGTTGATGAAACCTTAACAGTTGATTTAGTAACCTTATTGTAGAACACATGTTGATGAAACCTTAACAATTGATTTAGTAACCTTATTGTAGAACACATGTTGATGAAACCTTAACAATTGATTTAGTAACCTTATTGTAGAACACATGTTGATGAAACCTTAACAGTTGATTTAGTAACCTTATTGCAGACAAGACCAACCTGCTCTCTTCAGGAGAGTTTACCATCATAACCCAGAACTTATGTTGATGAAACCTTAACAATTTCTTCATCATTTATATGAAGTTTAATTTGGTCATTGTCTTGAATCTCAGCCAATGTCACAAAATGTGACTTTTTTGACATTTACAGGTAAGTTGTTTGTTTGGAACTAGATTGAGGCTTATGATTTAAACTTTTGAGGTCTCGAGGCTGGCGTCATCTCCAAAAAGCAAAGGGAATGTGGATTCAAAAACCTGAGCAAGGCCGTTTATATAAATTAGAAATAATAAAGCTCTTAATATGGATCCTTGAGGTACATCATATTGTATCAGTTTCTTGTGGAATCATGGGGGGGGGGAGTGAGAGAATATTTGGTGTGCACAGAATCTATGAATTTAATAGTATAAATAGTATAAAGGCTAAGCACTCAGTCATTTTCGTTTTCATCTTTTCTAAAGGTCCCATGGCATGCTACTTTATGGATGCTTTAAAATAGATGTTAGTGGGCCCCTAACACAGTATTTGTTCCCGAAATTCAGCCGTGGTGCAGCGTTACAGCCACTACGAGCCAGTCGCACATTGAGCTTTCCCCAAACGCGCTGTTTTGGTGTCTGTAGCTTTAATGCAAATGAGGAGGAGAGAGGGAGGTCAAGGAGGAGCTTCGGAACTTCGCTGCCGAGGGACCACTGCCTCAGCAATAAGACCCTTCCACAATAAGACAAATTAGTCATTTTTTTATATTGTAAGACAAGATTTTAATAAATACAGATTCAACCTCCACTTCATCTCACTTTAATAAAATGTCAAGTCGATTATCAAATTCAAAACTTTGGATGAGACCTGATTTGTCTGACAAAAGGGGTAAAGTTATATGAGGGCAGTTCATAAATGCCTCTTCCTTTAGATTCTTTTGTAAGCCATGTTTCAGTTAGGACAATCACAAAAATTCATGATTTAAAGATAATAAATAATGTACCAATTGATCATCATTTCCAGGAAGACTGAAAATATTTAAGTGCGATACTGAAAATAGCTTACATTGAACTGGAAATGTTTCAATCAGATGGTAAAAACGGTGTTCATTGTAATATTCACATAAGGCAAGTTATCAGTAAGAAAATGACTAACCTCTCTCTCTACCCCTCTTAACCTCTCTCTACCTCTCTTAACCTCTCTCTCTACCCCTCTTAACCTCTCTCTACCCCTCTTAACCTCTCTCTACCTCTCTTAACCTCTCTCTACCTCTCTTAACCTCTCTCTACCTCTCTTAACCTCTCTCTACCTCTCTACCTCTCTCTCTACCCCTCTTAACCTCTCTCTACCTCTCTTAACCTCTCTCTCTACTCTCTTAACCTCTCTCTCTCTACCCCTCTTAACCTCTCTCTACCCCTCTTAACCTCTCTCTACCTCTCTCTACCTCTCTTAACCTCTCTCTATCCCTCTTAACCTCTCTCTATCCCTCTTAACCTCTCTCTACCCCTCTTAACCTCTCTCTACCTCTCTTAACCTCTCTCTACCTCTCTTAACCTCTCTCTACCTCTCTCTACCTCTCTTAACCTCTCTCTACCCCTCTTAACCTCTCTTAACCTCTCTCTACCTCTCTTAACCTCTCTCTACCCCTCTTAACCTCTCTACCTCTCTTAACCTCTCTCTACCCCTCTGTAACCTCTCTCTACCTCTCTTGACCTCTCTCTACCCCTCTCTCGTCCTCAGGATCATCTTCCCCATGGCGGTGGCGGTGCTGCCCCTGGAGTCGGTGCTTAGCCTGTCTGTGTTCGGGCTGCTCAACCAGAACGCCACCAGCTCCCCGGACTCCAACAGGCAGAGGAAAGGTCCTGAGCTGCTGGGCAAAGTGTCCATGGCTCTGTTCGACTTCCACAGGTAAGTCCCGGGGCTTTGGGCTTTTATGTGGGTTGACTCCTCCGCGAGTCGGCCCTCACACACCCCAACGTGTCGACCCCCAGCGCACGTCACCACGCACGTCTCAACCATAACATATTCTTTAAGGTCGAAGGCTTTATGCTACTCCAGTTTAGATTGTTCTCACTGGTAAGTTAACTTGGACTATAGTGTGTGTGTGTGTGTGTGTGTGTGTGTGTGTGTGTGTGTGTGTGTGTGTGTGTGTGTGTGTGTGTGTGTGTGTGTGTGTGTGTGTGTGTGTGTGTGTGTGTTCTTTGCAGGGTGCTTGTCCAAGGGAGACATCTCTTGTGTCTCTGGTCGTCCCCCCTGGGGCCGGCTGCAGCAGCCCCAGGGGGGGGTCGGAGGAGGAGCCCTGCTGAGAGGATCGTCCTGCAGGTGAGGTTCACTCACCCTGTCAAAGTGCTCATCACTAACCTCACCCTGTCATAGTGCTCATCACTAACCTCACCCTGTCATAGTGTTCATCACTAACCTCACCCTGTCATAGTGTTCATCACTAACCTCACCCTGTCATAGTGTTCATCACTAACCTCACCCTGTCATAGTGCTCATCACTAACCTCACCCTGTCATAGTGCTCATCACTAACCTCACCCTGTCATAGTGCCTCATCACTAACCTCACCTGTCATAGTGCTCATCACTAACCTCACCCTGTCATAGTGCTCATCACTGACCTCACCCTGTCATAGTGCTCATCACTAACCTCACCCTGTCATAGTGCTCATCACTAACCTCCACCCTGTTCATAGTGCTCTCACTAACCTCACCTGTCATGTGTCATCACTAACCTCACCCTGTCATAGTGCTCATCACTAACCTCACCCTGTCATAGTGCTTCATCAACTAACCTCACCCTGTTCATAGTGCTCCATCACTAACCTCACCCTGTCATTAGTGCTCATCACTAACCTCACCCTTGTCATAAGTGCTCATCACTAACCTCACCCTGTCATAGTGCTCATCACTAACCTCACCCTGTCATAGTGCTCATCACTAACCTCACCCTGTCATAGTGCTCATCACTAACCTCACCCTGTCATAGTGCTCACTAACCTCACCCTTCATCATGCTCATCACACCTCACCCTGTCATTAGTGCTCATCACTAACCTCACCCTGTCATAGTGCTCTCATCACTAACCTCACCCTCTCATAGTGCTCATCACTAACCCTCACCCTGTCATAGTCTCATCACTAACCTACCTGTATGTGTCTCATCACTAACCTCACCCTGTTCATAGTGCTCATCACTAACCTCTCACCCTGTCATAGTGCTCATCACTAACCTCACCCTGTCATAGTTGCTCATCACTAACCTTCACCCTGTCATAGTGCTCATTCACTAACCTCACCCTGTCATAGTGCTCATCACTAACCTCCACCCTGTCATAGTGCTCTCATAACCTCACCCTTCTAGTGCTCATCACTAACCTCACCCTGTCAATAGTGCTCATCACTACTCACCCTGTCATAGGCTCATCACTAACCTCACCCTGTCATAGTGCTCATCACTACTCACCTGTCATACTTCTCACTAACCTCACGCTGTCATAGTGCTCATCCACTAACCTCACCCTGTCATAGTGCTCATCACTAACCTCACCCTGTCATAGTGCTCATCACTAACCTCACCCTGTCATAGTGCTCATCACTAACCTCACCTGTCATGTCATCACTATGCTTCATATCAACTAACCTCACCCTGTCATATGCTCATCTGATCACGTCTAGTGCTCATCACTAACCTCACCCTGTCATAGTGCTCATCACTAGCCTCACCCTGTCATAGTGCTCATCACTAACCTCACCCTGTCATAGTGCTCATCACTAACCTCACCCTGTCATAGTGCTCATCACTAACCTCACCCTGTCATAGTGCTCATCACTAACCTCACCCTGTCATAGTGCTCATCACTAACCTCACCCTGTCATAGTGCTCATCACTAACCTCACCCTGTCATAGTGCTCATCACTAACCTCACCCTGTCATAGTGCTCATCACTAACCTCACCCTGTCATAGTGCTCATCACTAACCTCACCCTGTCATAGTGCTCATCACTAACCTCACCCTGTCATAGTGTCATCACTAACCCCTCACCCTGTCATAAGTATGCTAACATTACACTGTCATATGCCTATCACAACCTCACCTGTCATAGTGTTCATCACTAACCTTCACCCTGTCATAGTGCTTCATCACTAACCTCACCCTGTCATAGTGCTCATCACTAACCTCACCCTGTCATAGTGCTCATCACTAACCTCACCCTGTCATAGTGCTCATCACTAACCTCACCCTGTCATAGTGCTCATCACTAACCTCACCCTGTCATAGTGCTCATCACTAACCTCACCCTGTCATAGTGCTCATCACTAACCTCACCCTGTCATAGTGCTCATCACTAACCTCACCCTGTCATAGTGCTCATCACTAACCTCACCCTGTCATAGTGTTCATCACTAACCTCACCCTGTCATGCTATACTAGCCTCACTGTCATTCTTATATACCACCTTCATGTCATACTAACCCTCACAAGTGTAACGTACTTAAGTGCTCTCAAACTGTAGTCTCCTCTCACAGTGAGAGGCTCTGTTCTCCAGTGAGAGGCTCTGTTCTCCAGAACCCCCAGTGAGAGGCCTCTGTTCTCCAGTGATTGAGAGGCCTCTGTTTCTCCAGTGAGAGGCTCTGTTCTCCAGTGAGAGGCGCTCTGTTTCTCCTCAGAACCCCCAGTGAGAGGCTCTGTTCTCCAGTGAGAGGCTCTGTTCTCCAGTGAGTAGGCTCTGTTCTCCAGAACCCCAGATGTGAGAGGCTCTGTTTCTCCAGTGAGAGGCTCTGTTCTCTCCAGTGAGTCACCCTGTCATAGTGTTCATCACTAACCTCACCCTGTCATAGTGTTCATCACTAACCTCCCCCTGTCATAGTGCTCATCACTAACCTCACCCTGTCATAGTGTTCATCACTAACCTCACCCTGTCATAGTGCTCATCACTAACCTCACTCTGTCATAGTGGTCATTACTAACCTCAGCCTGTCATCACTAACCTCACGCTGTCATAGTGGCCATCACTAATCTCACCCTGTCATCACTAACCTCATCCTGTCATCACTTACCTCACCCTGCTATAGAGTTGTCATTCTTACACCTTCATTCAGAACCCCAGTGAGAGGCTCTGTTCTCCAGTGAGAGGCTCTGTTCTCCAGTGAGAGGCTCTGTTCTCCAGAACCCCAGTGAGAGGCTCTGTTCTCCAGTGAGAGGCTCTGTTCTCCAGTGAGAGGCTCTGTTCTCCAGTGAGAGGCTCTGTTCTCCAGAACCCCAGTGAGAGGCTCTGTTCTCCAGTGAGAGGCTCTGTTCTCCAGTGAGAGGCTCTGTTCTCCAGTCAGAACCCCAGTGAGAGGCTCTGTTCTCCAGTGAGAGGCTCTGTTCTCCAGTCAGAACCCCAGTGAGAGGCTCTGTTCTCCAGTGAGAGGCTCTGTTCTCCAGTCAGAACCCCAGTGAGAGGCTCTGTTCTCCAGTCAGAACCCCAGTGAGAGGCTCTGTTCTCCCAGTGAGAGGCTCTGTTCCCCAGTGAGAGGCTCTGTTCTCCAGTGAGAGGCTCTGTTCTCCAGTGAGAGGCTCTGTTCTCCAGTCAGAACCCCAGTGAGAGGCTCTGTTCTCCAGTGAGAGGCTCTGTTCTCCAGTCAGAACCCCAGTGAGAGGCTCTGTTCTCCAGTGAGAGGCTCTGTTCTCCAGTCAGAACCCCAGTGAGAGGCTCTGTTCTCCAGTCAGAACCCCAGTGAGAGGCTCTGTTCTCCAGTGAGAGGCTCTGTTCTCCAGTGAGAGGCTCTGTTCTCCAGTGAGAGGCTCTGTTCTCCAGTGAGAGGCTCTGTTCTCCAGTGAGAGGCTCTGTTCTCCAGTGAGAGGCTCTGTTCTCCAGTGAGAGGCTCTGTTCTCCAGAACCCCAGTGAGAGGCTCTGTTCTCCAGTGAGAGGCTCTGTTCTCCAGTGAGAGGCTCTGTTCTCCAGTGAGAGGCTCTGTTCTCCAGAACCCCAGTGAGAGGCTCTGTTTCTCCAGGTCAGAACCCCAGTTGAGAGGCTCTGTGTTCTCCCAGATGAGGAGGCTCTGTTCTCCAGTCAGAACCCCAGTGAGAGGCTCTGTTCTCCAGTGAGAGGCTCTGTTCTCCAGTCAGAACCCCCAGTGAGAGGTGCTCTGTTGTTCTCCAGTGAGAGGCTCTTTGTTCTCCAGTCAGAACCCCAGTGAGAGGCTCTGTTCTCCAGTCAGAACCCCAGTGAGAGGCTCTATTCTCCAGTAAGAGGCTCTGTTCTCCAGTGAGAGGCTCTGTTCTCCAGTGAGAGGCTCTGTTCTCCAGTGAGAGGCTCTGTTCTCCAGTCAGAACCCCAGTGAGAGGCTCTGTTCTCCAGTCAGAACCCCAGTGAGAGGCTCTGTTCTCCAGTCAGAACCCCAGTGAGAGGCTCTGTTCTCCAGTGAGAGGCTCTGTTCTCCAGTCAGAACCCCAGTGAGAGGCTCTGTTCTCCAGTGAGAGGCATGTGTCTCTGCTATTTAGTCACCAAGCAGACTCTCCATGTCATTTATAGTCCTTCACCAGCCGGGCCAGGTAGTGACCTTTCAGCAGACACCCTAACCAGGTCTCTCCGGCCCTTACATGGTGAACTTGATGAGTCTGTGTGTGTGTGTGTGTGTGTGTGTGTGTGTTGTGTGTGTGTGTGTGTGTGTGTTGTGTGTGTGTGTGTGTTGTGTGTGTGTGTGTGCAGATGGACTTCCCCAGCCCCTCAGCAGAGGTCCTCTATGTTGGGCCCCCTGCGGCCCCAAGCCCAGAGCCCGACGCCCTGGAGGAACTGGACCCGGACCTCCGGCGCAAGCTGGAGAAGATCTGCAGCCGGGCCTCCACCTTCGGGTAGGACCACGCAACCCATTGGGACTCTTTTGTTTTATTGGGAATACTTATACTGCGATTAAAATGTAAGTTAATCATGATATTGTTAATGCTGGTAAATAACATTGGGAGCAATTAATGAAAAAAAGTCATATTGTTAAAGTTTGAAGTCTTGAAGTTTAAGATATCTCCACACGATTGTGTAGTAGGATTTCATAAACTAAAGTGGTGAACCAGGCCTTCCTTGATGGGCGCCTCATCATTGACTTTGTGTGTGTTCGTTTGTGGTGTGAACACACCTTAGTCCCGCTCATACACAAGGCCGGTGCCTAAGAGTACTGCCCTTTTGACCAGGAGGTCCAAAAGAGGTCATTTGATCGACAGCAATTCCTGCCTGGTAAAATAAAAGTTAATGGAGACATTTTATGGGGTTTTCCCAACAAGTAAACATAGTATATGAGTTCCAGAATGCGTGGTTTTGAAGCTGTTTGCTGGAAATAGCTTTTAGGAAAAAAATTCTTGCCTGCCGCTGTTCCCCTCTGTCTCAGTCCCTTTGGGGTGGCTGTAGCTTTAATGACAATGAGCTGCTGCCCATTGACCAATCAGAGTGAACCACAGCATGGAGGAGAAGGGATTATTGCCTTTTGAGGACTCCCGGAGCTCTAGACCTATATAATATAATAATAATAATAATATATGATGTATCGGTATTTATATAATATTTCTAATATCACCACCAAAGGCTGTGTGTGCTCCGATGATATTATGAATCATAAAGACTGTGACCGACTTCTCTGCTACTTCCACAAGTAAAGACTTGTAGTGGGGGTTCTCTCGGCCATGGTTGAGAGAAGAATTGGGGAAAGGAACTTTATGAACTATATGTTAATAAATAAATAAAACAGAATGATCACAAAGTGGCCATTGGTCGTAACCATGGGGTTACCACACCCCCCTGTCCCTAGAACTGTCAGCACTTTAATACTGTTTAATGACCTCAGCCACTAACTATAGTGATGCTACATCCCTATAGGCGGCCTCGTATACTTTAATACTGTTTAATGACCTCAGCCACTAACTATAGTGATGCTACATCCCTATAGGCGGCCTCGTATACTTTAATCCTGTTTAATGACCTCAGCCACTAACTATAGTGATGCTACATCCCTACACGCCCCACTGAAACCAGTAGCCTATAGAAACCACTGACCAGGCCCCACTGAAACCAGTAGCCCATAGAAACCACTGACCACGCCCCACTGAAACCAGTAGCCCATAGAAACCACTGACCACGCCCCACTGAAACCAGTAGCCTATAGAAACCACTGACCACGCCCCACTGAAACCAGTAGCCCATAGAAACCACTGACCAGGCCCCACTGGAAACCAGTAGCCATAGAAACCACCTGACCACGCCCCACTGAAACCAGTAGCCATAGAAACCACTGACCACGCGCCACTGAAACCAGTAAGCCCATAGAAACCACTGACCACGCCCCACTGAAACCAGTAGCCCCATAGAAACCACTGACCACGCCCCACTGAAACCAGTAGCCCATAGAGATGCTACTTGACCTACACGCCCCACTGAAACCAGTAGCCCATAGAAACCACTGACCACGCCCCACTGAAACCAGTAGCCCATAGAAACCACTGACCACGCCCCACTGAAACCAGTAGCCCATAGAAACCACTGACCACGCCCCACTGAAACCAGTAGCCCATAGAAACCACTGACCACGCCCCACTGAAACCAGTAGCCCATAGAAACCACTGACCACGCCCCACTGAAACCAGTAGCCCATAGAAACCACTGACCACGCCCCACTGAAACCAGTAGCCCATAGAAACCACTGACCACGCCCCACTGAAACCAGTAGCCCATAGAAACCACACTGACCAGGCCCCCACTGAAACCAGTAGCCCATAGAAAACCACTGCACCACGCCCCACTGAAACCAGTAGCCCATAGAAAACCACTGACCCACCGCCACTGAAACCAGTAGCCCTAGAGAAAACCACTGACCCGCCCCACTGAAACCAGTAGCCCATAGAAACCACTGACCACGCCCCACTGAAACCAGTAGCCCATAGAAACCACTGACCACGCCCCACTGAAACCAGTAGCCCATAAGAAACCAACTGACCACAGGCCCCACTGAAACCAGTAGCCCCATAGAAACCACTGACCACGCCCCACTGAAACCAGTAGCCCATAGAAACCACTGACCACGCCCCACTGAAACCAGTAGCCCATAGAAAACCACTGACCACGCCCCACTGAAACCAGTAGCCCATAGATAGAACCACTGACCACGCCCCACTGAAACCAGTAGCCTATAGAAACCACTGACCAGGCCCCACTGAAACCAGTAGCCCATAGAAACCACTGACCACGCCCCACTGAAACCAGTAGCCCATAGAAACCACTGACCACGCCCCACTGAAACCAGTAGCCCATAGAAACCACTGACCAGGCCCCACTGAAACCAGTAGCCTCACTGTAAACCCAGTGTCTCTACGGCTGTTCTCGGGGTCTTCCCTTCCCATCCTTGACTCTTGAAGCCCCTGTGTGTCCACCTGTCCCTCTTCTGTCCCCCAGACTGAAGAGGGCCGACTACCAGCTGCTCTGGGACCAGAGGCTGTACTGCAGGCGGGACCACCCCAGCAGCCTCCCAAAGGTGCTGGCCGGGGCGCCCAGCTGGGACTGGGCCAGTCTGGCTCACATCCACTCCCTGCTGCACCTTTGGGCCCCACTGGCCCCCGTCACAGCGCTGGAGCTGCTCGACGCTAAGTACTGCGCTCACTAACTAGGATTAGCATGGGGACATGGGGGCCAAAATGACGGCGTTTTGTGAACTTAACAAATGTGTAGTGAGGGTCATCTTAAGATGTGTGTTTGTGTGTGAGAGAGTCATCTTAAGATGTGTGTGTTTGTGTGTGAGAGAGTCATCTTAAGATGTGGGTGTTTGTGTGAGAATGTCATCTTAAGATGTGTGTGTTTGTGTGTGAGAGAGTCATCTTAAGATGTGTGTGTTTGTGTGAGAATGTCATCTTAAGATGTGTGTGTTTGTGAGTGAGAGTGTAATCTTAAGATTTGTGTGTGAGTGTCGTCTTAAGGTGTTTGTGCGTGTGAGTCATCTTAAGGGGTATGTATTTGTGTGTGTGAGTGTCATCTTAAGATTTATGTTTGTGTGTGAGAGTCATCTTAAGTTGTGTGTTTGTTTGTGTGAGTGTCATCTTAAGATGTATGTTTGTGAGAGAGTCATCTTAAGTTGTTTGTGTGTGTGAGATTGTCATCTTAAGGTGGTTGTGTGTGTGTGTGTGTGTGTGTGAGATTGTCGTCTTAAGTTGTGTGTGTGTGAGTGTCATCTTAAGGTGGTTGTGTGTGTGTGTGTGTGTGTGAGTGTCATCTTAAGGTGGTTGTGTGAGATTGTCATCTCAAGGTGGTTGTGTGTGTGCGTGTGTGAGATTGTCGTCTTAAGTTGTGTGTGTGTGTGTGAGGATTGTCATCTCAAGGTGGTTGTGTGAGTGTGTGTGAGTGTCATCTCAAGGTGGTTGTGTGAGTGTCATCTCAAGGTGGTTGTGTGAGTGTCATCTCAAGGTGGTTGTGTGAGTGTGTGTGTGAGTGTCATCTCAAGGTGGTTGTGTGAGTGTGTGTGTGTGTGTGTGAGTGTCATCTCAAGGTGGTTGTGTGAGTGTCATCTCAAGGTGGTTGTGTGTGTGTGTGTGTGTGTGAGTGTCATCTCAAGGTGGTTGTGTGTGTGTGTGTGTGTGTGTGTCATCTCAAGGTGGTTGTGTGAGTGTGTGTGAGTGTGTGTGAGTGTCATCTCAAGGTGGTTGTGTGTGTGTCATCTCAAGGTGGTTGTGTGAGTGTCATCTCAAGGTGGTTGTGTGAGTGTGTGTGTGTGTGTGAGAGTGTCATCTTAAGTTGTTTGTGTGTGTGTGTGTGTGAGTGTCATCTCAAGGTGGTTGTGTGAGTGTCATCTTAAGGTGGTTGTGTGAGTGTGTGTGTGTGTGTGTGTGTGTGTGTGTGTGTGTGTGTGTGTGTGTGTGTGTGTGTGTGTGTGAGATTATCGTCTTAAGTTGTGTGTGTGTGTGTGTGTGAGTGTCATCTCAAGGTGGTTGTGTGAGTGTGTGTGTGTTAGGGGTGGGCGATATGGCCCTAAAAGAATATCACGATATTTCAAGGTATTTTGGCGATAACGATATATTTGACGATATGACAAAAAACTGAAAAAAAGGTTATTTATTTCAAGAACATACAATTGCAACAGTTTGTAAACAGCATATCAGTGTTTGCTACAATGCAAGTAATGGTCACTTTGCCTGAGTACTGAGTAAAAGCTAACAAAAAATTATCGCTCCATTCTTTGGTGCGTAACTCTTCAGATTCTGTATAAAATATAAATAGTACAAAATCAAATCAACCACAAAATCTAAAGTGCAGTTTGCAAAAATAAAAATAAAAATACACTTGAAACTTCAGTGCATAAATGTACAAACAACAACAAAACAAAAAATTAATTGCCATCAACAGAGGGTATAATGTGCAAGGGTTAGGGTTAGGGTTAGGTATGTCAGGACGAGGTTCGTCCTGACATACAGCGAGCGAGCGAAAACGGCGACGAAAAACTTCGCCCGAGGGTGTCCCTGAATATGCAGCGTGACGATTTTGTCGCGAGTGTATTTTATTGGTTAAGGAATCCAAACCAATTCAAATCATCGAGGGATGTAAACACATTCAACAGGAAGCAGCGTTGTACTTATCAACCAATAAGAAGTGTTTAGGGGCGGGACACCGCCCGCGAAATGTTCGTCCAGATAGAGACAACCGCGAGCGATAAATTCAGGGTTGAGCGACATCGCTGGACGGCGCGACGTCGCTCGCGGCACGTCAGGACAGGCTCATTGAAAAGTACACATTCTAATCACTTTTCCTCGCTCGCTCGCTCGCGTCGCTGTCGCATCGCTGTATGTCAGGACGGGGTGTAACGGTGCGATGTTATTACGTCAACCAAACAGAATATCACGATATGATTTTTTTTTATCATGTAAAAAAATATACCGGTATTATCGTGAACGATATGATATGGCCCACCCCTCGTGTGTGTGTGTGTGTGTCATCTCAAGGTGGTTGTGTGAGTGTGTGTGAGTGTCATCTCAAGGTGGTTGTGTGAGTGTCATCTCAAGGTGGTTGTGTGAGTGTCATCTCAAGGTGGTTGTGTGAGTGTCATCTCAAGGTGGTTGTGTGAGTGTCATCTCAAGGTGGTTGTGTGAGTGTCATCTCAAGGTGGTTGTGTGAGTGTCATCTCAAGGTGGTTGTGTGAGTGTCATCTCAAGGTGGTTGTGTGAGTGTCATCTCAAGGTGGTTGTGTGAGTGTCATCTCAAGGTGGTTGTGTGAGTGTCATCTCAAGGTGGTTGTGTGGTGTGTGTGTGTGTGTGAGATTGTCGTCTTAAGTTGTGTGTGTGTGTGTGTGTGTGTGAGTGTCATCTCAAGGTGTGTGTTATTGCGTATCAGGTTTGCAGACACTGAGGTGAGGCGTGTTGCTGTGTGTTGGATAGAAGGGAGCACAGACGATGAGCTGGCTGACTACCTACCTCAGTTGGTGCAGGTAATGAATACAGGCACCCTACCCCCCTCTGGGGTTCATCTCTACCCCCCTACGCCCCACTGGGGTTCATCTCTACCCCCCTACGCCCCACTGGGGTTCATCTCTACCCCCCTACCCCCCACTGGGGTTCATCTCTACCCCCCACTGGGGTTCATCTCTACCCCCCTACGCCCCACTGGGGTTCATCTCTACCCCCCTACCCCCCACTGGGGTTCATCTCTACCCCCCTACCCCCCACTGGGGTTCATCTCTACCCCCCACTGGGGTTCATCTCTACCCCCCTACCCCCCACTGGGGTTCATCTCTACCCCCCACTGGGGTTCATCTCTACCCCCCACTGGGGTTCATCTCTACCCCCCACTGGGGTTCATCTCTACCCCCCACTGGGGTTCATCTCTACCCCCCACTGGGGTTCATCTCTACCCCCCTCTGGGGTTCATCTCTACCCCCCTACCCCCCACTGGGGTTCATCTCTACCCCCCACTGGGGTTCATCTCTACCCCCCACTGGGGTTCATCTCTACCCCCCACTGGGGTTCATCTCTACCCCCCTACCCCCCACTGGGGTTCATCTCTACCCCCCACTGGGGTTCATCTCTACCCCCCACTGGGGTTCATCTCTACCCCCCACTGGGGTTCATCTCTACCCCCCACTGGGGTTCATCTCTACCCCCCTCTGGGGTTCATCTCTACCCCCCACTGGGGTTCATCTCTACCCCCCACTGGGGTTCATCTCTACCCCCCACTGGGGTTCATCTCTACCCCCCTCTGGGGTTCACCTCTACCCCCCACTGGGGTTCATCTCTACCCCCCACTGGGGTTCATCTCTACCCCCCTACCCCCCACTGGGGTTCATCTCTACCTCTCTGCTGTTATTTTATTTATATTTATATATTTATTTGTTATTTATTTATTTATATTTATATTTGTTATTTTATTTTTCTGTTGTTATTACTTGCTGTGATTCATCACTCACTAACCCTCCACTCTCAAATATAAACTAAACCGTTCATTTCTATGTGGAATGTAGTTATTTATTTTAATAACCAGAAATAAGTACATTTTCTTGCAGAAACAGTCAACTTATGTCCACTCAGAGTCACTTGGCTCTGAGAGAACCGGTGCTCCCATGGCCCATGTTTGGCAGACTGATTTAACAAAGGCTTTTCATCTGAAGCTACTTCACGCTGCTGGGACCAAACTCTGAACATTTTGCCTTGGAGCAGACCCTCTTTGCCAACACGCTATCTTGTTCAGTCTGCTTTCTAGTCGCTCATCCATTTAGATTCTCTCATTGTCTTGCTCTGTTGTCTATCTCTGTCTCTCTCGGTATGTCTCTCTGTTTAATGTCTCTCTCAATCCGTCCCTGTCTCTCTCCCCCGTTAGGCGCTGAAGTTTGAATGTCATCTCAAGAATGCGCTAGTCATGGCATTGCTGTCCAGAGCCCAAGGAAACATCAATATCGCCCACTATCTATACTGGTGGGTACTGAGAAGGGCACATGACACTAGATTCTGAGAAGGAGCAGTATTCCATGTGTGGCAGAGTTTGGTAGGCATGGTAATGCCTTAAAATCTAAATGAACACTAAACATGTTTCCAAATAAACAGTAGCAAAATCCACCTTCAAAAGCCCCTTTATGGCCCAGACTTTGCTGGAGGGAGGCCGTGGTTTAGATCGCCTACTTCAAACTAATGCATCGAGTTAGTCTTTTTAAATATAGACTTGAAGTGGATGGAGATTCTGTTGCCATTGAAAGCTGTCTCAGCCTCTCCTGTCTATATGGACACCAGTCTCTTACCGCAAAGCCCTGTGTCTGCTGCCCCCTGCAGGCTGCTGAGGGACGCACTGGAGGACCAGGCCTGGAGCCGGCGCTACGAGCAGGTGCTGGGGGCCCTGATGTGTCTTTGCGGGGCGGGGCTGAGGGCCGAGCTCGACAGGCAGACCAGCCTGGTCAACCTGCTAGCGGGCGTGGCTGAGAGGGTCCGACAGGCGGGGGGCTCTGCGCGCCAGGTGAGTGTACTGTGTGTGTGTGTACGTGTGTACCACGGTGCACACCATATGGTACAGCCAAGCTATGCATCATAAAGTCAACAACAGAGTATTATTGGTTTTGTTCTTCAATGGTGAACTGATGGTCAATAGTGAACTGATGGTCAATAGTGAACTGATGGTCAATAGTGAACTGATGATCAATAGTGAACTGATGATCAATAGTGAACTTATGGTCAATAAGGAAATAGTGAACTGATGGTCAATAGTGAACTGATGGTCAATAGTGAACTGATGGTCAATGGTGAACTGATGGTTAATGGTGAACTGATGATCAATGGTGAACTGATGATCAATGGTGAACTGATGATCAATGGTGAACTGATGATCAATAGTGAACTGATGGTCAATAGTGAACTGATGATCAATAGTGAACTGATGGTCAATAGTGAACTGATGATCAATAGTGAACTGATGGTCAATAGTGAACTGATGGTCAATAGTGAACTGATGGTCAATAGTGAACTGATGGTGAATAGTGAACTGATGGTCACTGGTGAACTGATGGTCACTGGTGAAGTGATGGTCACTGGTGAACTGATGGTCAATAGTGAACTGATGGTCAATAGTGAACTGATGGTCAATGGTGAACTGATGGTCAATAGTGAACTGATGGTCACTGGTGAACTGATGGTCACTGGTGAACTGATGATCAATAGTGAACTGATGGTCACTGGTGAACTGATGATCAATAGTGAACTGATGGTCAATAGTGAACTGATGGTCAATAGTGAACTGATGGTCAATAGTGAACTGATGGTCACTGGTGAACTGATGATCAATAGTGAACTGATGATCAATAGTGAACTGATGGTCAATAGTGAACTGTGAAAATGAAATAGTGAATAGGGCATTCTGGGAGGTTGTTTATAGTAGGGGTAAGGAGGATCAACTCCCAGCTCTAAGGGTCAATGTTTGATTCTCAAGGTCCGCTGCTGACCTGAATGCACCCTTTGTAAAAAATGTCTGTTAAATATAAAAGGTACCATGTACAATCTACCATTAGGTCCACTTTGGATCGGAGGGGTGGTGGGAGGGTCTGAGGGGGTCTGGTCTGAGGGTCTGAGGGGGTCTGGTCTGAGGGGGTCTGGTCTGGGGTCTGAGGGTCTGAGGGGGTCTGGTCTGAGGGTCTGAGGGGGTCTGGTCTGAGGGTCTGAGGGGGTCTGGTCTGAGGGTCTGAGGGGGTCTTGGTCTGGAGGGTCTGAGGGGGTCTGGTCTGAGGGGGTCTGGTCTAAGGGTCTGAGGGGGTCTTGTTCTGAGGGGGACTGGTCTGAGGGGGTCTGGTCTGAGGGTCTGAGGGGTCTGGTGGGAGGCTCTGAGGGGGTCTGGTGGGAGGGTCTGAGGGGGTCTGGTGGGAGGCTCTGAGGGGGTCTGGTGGGAGGGTCTGAGGGGGTCTGATGGGGTCTGGTCTGGGGGTCTGAGGGGGTCTGGTGGAGGTTCTGGGAGGTCTGGTGGAGGGTCTGAGGGGGTCTGGTCTGAGGGTCTGGTGGGAGGGTCTGAGGGGGTCTGGTGGAGGGTCTGAGGGGTCTGGTGGGAGGGTCTGAGGGGGTCTGGTCTGAGGGTCTGAGGGGATCTGGTGGAGGGTCTGAGGGGGTCTGGTGGAGGGTCTGAGGGGGTCTGGTGGAGGGTCTGAGGGGGTCTGGTGGAGGGTCTGAGGTGGTCTGGTCTGAGGGTCTGAGGGGGTCTGGTGGAGGGTCTGAGGGGGTCTGGTGGAGGGTCTGAGGGGGTCTGGTCTGAGGGTCTGAGGGGGTCTGGTGGAGGGTCTGAGGGGGTCTGGTGGAGGGTCTGAGGGGGTCTGGTCTGAGGGTCTGATGGCCCTTTCACACCGCCGCAAAATCGGAGCCCGTTCCGGGCCGGTTCGGAGCTAGAGCCAGGGTTTTGGTTTCACACCGCCAAAGAACCGGCTCCGGCCCCTAAAAACCGGTTCAACTCAAGCCCCAGTTGTGAGCTGGGCTAGAACGGGAACCGCTTTACACCAGGGGCAGGGGGCGGGGTTATCCTTACCGTCATAAACAGGAAGACAAACGAAGACCGGCATTTTTAAAAACACTGAAGTAAACGATGGACGTGAAGGCGAAAACGCAGTGGACCGTGGAGAAGACAACCTGTCTCCTTGGATTCTGGTCTTCTTCCGAGGTCCAGAACAAGTTAGAGGGAGCAACCCGGACAAAGGCTATCTTTGAGCAGCTGAACTCGCGCACACGATCATTATCACCGATTCGCTGGATCTGTTGTGTTTGGTTGCCTAAGTAGGCGCCCAAAGCGAGGAGAAAAACTTGAACAGCTGCCGCGTATTCCACCATTGTTGTGTTTGAAACTGCGAGGGTTGCCGGTTAAAGCGGAGACGTATGCAGACGTTTGAAGTGACGTCATGACGTTGCTCTCGCCGGCTCCATGGCTGGCTCTCACCTGTGTGAAACCAACCGGTTCGTAACTGGGATAAGGCTGGAACCAGTTTGGAACTGGCCCTAGCACCAGCCCGGAACTGGCTCTCGGTTCTTTTTGGTGTGAAAGCCCCAGGAGGGGGTCTGGTGGAGGGTCTGAGGGGGTCTGGTCTGAGGGGGGCTGGTCTGAGGGTCTGAGGGGGTCTGGCCTGAGGGGTCTGAGGGGGTCTGGGGGGAGGGGTCTGAGGGGGTCTGGTGGAGGGTCTGAGGGGTCTGGTCTGAGGGGGTCGGAGAGGGTCTGGTCTGGTGGGAGGGTCTGGTGGGAGGGTCTGAGGGGTCTGAGGGGAGGGTCTGAGGGGAGGGTCCTGAGGGTGTGACAGGGTCTGATGGGAGGGTTCTGAGGGGAGGGTTTGAT
>OLKM01002518.1:0-2500 GCA_900291075.1 Melanogrammus aeglefinus
TGTTGTAACATGCAGGGTGGTGTCAAAAGTAACACCATTTGTTACTTAAGTAGAAGTATAGATACTGCAGTTTAAAACACTCTGGTAAAAAGTTGAAGTATCAACTTGACGCTCTTTACTCAAGTAAAAGTGAAAAAGTATGTCTCCAAAACTACTTAACACGTATAAAAAGTATAAAGTAACCTTTAAAAAAATGGCAAGATGCCCATATGAATTGAAAGCTTAATTTAAACACTGATTAGTTCTACATGTCGCGCCAAGACACAACATAATCATTAACCCATTACTGCGTCAAGACAAAGTCACTCCAAGGAGGGCATGTTCTCTCTCAAACTTTAATTGGAATTCATCCAAACAGAGGTAGTATTCAAGCCTGCAGAACTGCCAGAACATAAACGTGTGAGTTCCATCAAATACCTTGAAGTGACAAGGTAAACTATACCCTTTGGTGCTATGTAGCCCAAGTTTGTGTGTGTGTGTGTGTGTGTGTGTGTGTGTGTGTGTGTGTGTGTGTGTGTGTGTGTGTGTGTGTGTGTGTGTGTGTGTGTGTGTGTGTGTGTGTGAGAGTGAGTGAGTGAGTGAGTGAGTGAGTGAGTGAGTGAGTGAGTGAGTGAGTGAAGTTGGTGGTTGAGTGAGTGAGTGAGTGAGTGGAGGTGAGTGAGTGAGTGAGTGAGTGAGAGAGAGAGACATTCTGCACACCAGTAGTACTATGAGGTATTCATGGTCGTCCCATCAAAAAAAAAAAAAGTTAAAATCTTAATGCCTGAAAATTGCCGCCTGACCCGCCCACACCACCCCCGTACAGCTGACAAAGTCAAGACAAAACTGAAATGAGAATGAGCTCTACATCCTATATACAAATCCCTTAAGAGCGCTTACACAGTTCTGAAAATGTAGCAGAGTAGGAGAGTGCCACAATTTTGCATTCAAACTAAGAGTTGTTAGTCCTTTGAAAAAACAAAACACAAAAACTTCAAATCCTACTGGCATATAACACGGTTCCCCCATAGTCATAACTGACGGTCAAGACCCCAAGACAGCATACCCGATCATGACTACCAGAATGCTTTGTTGAGCCTCAAAAGAGCTGATTTGTATTTTTTTTTAAACAACATGCCCTTTCACGCATTCATTGCGGTTTTAATCTAAATATGCACGCAAAAAAAACAAGCAACTGGGATTATTGCGGTTTTCCGTTTTGATTTAAAAAACAGAAGAAATGTCGTTAATTTGTTTTATTTACCTTTTGCCCTTATTTCAGTTTCAAAACCAAATCAGAAAAACCCAAAAAACGACTGTTAATTGTTTTTTCTGATTTTGTTTTAAATCTGAATATTCAGAGAACGAACCATACACGGATTGACGTGAAGACCAAATGTTGTTGTGTTTGAATCTGGCCGCGAGGGTTTTCTTGGAAGGCGGCGGACGTATGCAGACGTTTGCAGTGACGTCATGACGTTGCTCTCGCCGGCTCCATGGCTGGCTCTCGCCGGTGTGAAACCAACCGGTCCGTACTGGGATAAGCTGGAACCAGTTTGGGAAACTGTCCCAGCACCAGCCCGGAACTGGCTCTCGGTTCTTTTTGGTGTGAAAACCCTATAGTGGCCACATCTCACAATTCACGACTTGGACACAATTGCCCAGGGTAAAAACGTGACACACACCACACAATTGGAGACAGTGAAAAAACATGAAGGCACACGATTACTTAACATGGCAAAATAAACCAGATATTAGACGTCTTAAGCTTACAAAAGTGTAGTAGCTCACACTGTAGAGATGGGGGCAGCTTATTCCGAAACCATCAAAGAGCAAGGCTAACGCCTTCGACAATCTTAGCTGCTACCGGAACATGTCTTGGCATGTCCCTATGCTAGCCAAGCTGCAGCGAAAATATGAATTATCAACAGTTCGGTAGTAACAAAGAATAAGCTTACACACTTACCTCTACATGTTTTTTTCAAATTGGAGGAAGAGTTCTTGAACGCCAAAATAACGTGGGTCTTGGGTGTGCAGAGTTTGCATTGCATTTCCCACGAGTCATTTTGCTCCCGACTATTTCGAAAAAATACTTTGAGATAGGGCCAAGGATGAGGGAGGTCTTGTTGGCTCGTCTCCACTCCCCGACACGCTCTCAGCCTGTGTCCGACTTTCGACATCTTTTTTCTGAATTCGACATTGTAGCAAGACAACACCTTTGAAGAACACCTGCTTGCTTCTGATGATTTCCTTTCGCGTCAGCACAAATTTGACGAATAGCCAGCTAACCAATTGAGCAGTGATGTTAGTGGTTGCGTATATATGAACTCCATCCAATTACCCTAGTTCTCACTAGGTGTGGGATGGCGCCAAATGATCTGCATTGGATGGCGCACATGACGTGAAATAAATATTTATAAATATTAAACTGAAGCCCAAGAGGTAACGAGTAACGTTTGTTTTAAAAATGTAAGGAATAGAAAGTACAGATACTTGTGTGAAAATGTAATGAGTAGAAGTC
>OLKM01002518.1:7500-12500 GCA_900291075.1 Melanogrammus aeglefinus
GGTTTCAAAATAATGTAGACGATTTATGGTCAAGATTAAGATGGACCTAATACAGAGGAGTTCCTTCATCATACATTTATCATGGGATTATTGGTTTAGGAATGATGATCTACATAGAATCTAAATGTCACTGATGCATGGCAAGATTAAAGAAAGGTCATTAACATGTGTGTGTTTCCTTGCCAGTGTATTGGTCCCAACGTAACTGACAAAGCCCACATACATACATACAAACTATAAAAAATAAATACTAATTATAACACTTTTATTGCCTTCCAGTGCTCGTGTGTTCTTTCCTAGTTATAATCGTTAGCATGTTGTGCTAAGAGTGCAACAGAAAAAGCAACACAAGTGCATTTCCTTTTTCTCTTAAAAGCGTGTTAGAATGCTAGCATGTTTCTCTTAGGGCAGCCCCTGCAGACATTACACACACACCTACACACACACAAGCAGGAGGACGATGGCATGAGGGCCCTCAGATTGACAGCGTGTTAGATGCACTAGCTGAGCGGTTCTTTGTGAATGTGCACTGGTGTGGACGAAATCATCTGCTCCCTCTCCATCACCTCTGCTACGGCCGTAACACAGTAAGGGTAGAAAGAGACATGGGAGATACTGGTGTGGTGACATGAAAGCATGCAAGCATAGAAGAAGGCTGTACGGAAGTAATAATTCCATCATGGTATGATAGAGAGCGAAGGGAGGACACAGGAAGCTATAATCTCTGCAAGTTTTCTGTAACAGATAGCGTGGGGTGAAGTAGAGAGACACAGCAATAGAGAGAGACAGACAGACAGATATGGGGAAAAAGGGGGGAGGGAGGGAGAGAGAAAACAGATACAGAGAGGGGGGATAGGGGAGACAAATATAGAATGGAGGAAAGAGAGATACAGAGAGGAGAGAGAGGGAAGGGACAGAGCGAGAGAGGAGAGCAAGGGGGAGACAGGTAGAAAGAGGAAGAAAAGGGGAGAGAGTGGAGAGAGAAGAGTGAGCGATAAAGAGGGAGATGGGAGAGAGAGAGAGAGAAGCGATGGGGGAAATGGGAGAGGAAAGAGAGAACTTGCATCTGCAGGTGCACACACTTATCATTTAGCTGATGCAATAGCAAGTAGGAACAGTTAATCTGCTAGGTCTTCGCCAAGCCTAATGGGTTGACATTTTCTGCCATATGTTTGCACATAATTACTTACACAGATTGGATATATATCAATAACTTTATTGAAAGAATATGCTTGTGTTTATACTTTGCTTAACAGACCTCACTTGCACACACACACACACACACACACACACACACACACACACACACACACACACACACACACACACACACACACACACACACACACACACACACACACACACACACACACACACACACACACACACACACACACACACACACACACACACACACATGCAAACTAACACAGCACACACACACATCACGAAAATGTACTAACTACAGACATTAGTCATGCTCATTGAGAGATCATCATGCTCTTGAGAGAATCTTGAGTGACAGCAAACTACTATGGCCAGATGTGCCAGATGTGCCTCCTTCAATCTACTCAATGACTATGTGTGTGTGTGTGTGTGTGTGTGTGTGTGTGTGTGTGTGTGTGTGTGTGTGTGTGTGTGTGTGTGTGTGTGTGTGTGTGTGTGTGTGTGTGTGTGTGTGTGTGTGTGTGTGTGTGTGTCTGTGTGTGTGCATGCATGTGTGTGTTTTTATCCCTTAGTGCAGGTCAGTATGCACAGACATTTATCTCTCACACCACACATGCCAACAAACACTCACACGCATACACACACAAACACATGTGAGGGCTTTACATTGAGATGAAAGAGCAGCAGAGGTGAGTATGGGTCTGGTGTTAAGAGTGTCCCACTGTGTGACTGACTCAGCGCTCTGTCATTACCTCCTCCATAGTGTCCTTCACTCCCTGTCTGACCCGCATGCTAAGTCACCACGCTCACAGTGGGGAAGTCTTGTGTTCCTCTCTTACACCAACAGCAGTAATTATGACTACTCTTTGTTTCTCCTGCTTTGGACAACAACTCATATTTGTATTGCAGCTTTTTGGGTGGTTTCTTATTGCAAAGGCTTGTCTGTGCGTTCAGTTCAGTTCAGAGTGCTGATGAAAGTAAGGAAAGACTCATCAGGTTTGGTCCCATAAAGTATTCCAACCTTCTCATGGGCAACCGTTATGACGACCCGTGAAAAATAGTTTATAGTCAGATGAGTGGGGCTGATGTGATCGGTGTGGTGTGAGCGACTGATCAGAGCTGTGTATGTAGACGCTGATCAGAGTCATCGAGGTAAAGCTAGTCTGTCTGGAGATTAAATTGTTTAATGCCTGGAGGAGAGGAGAGGAGAGGAGAGGAGAGGAGAGGAGAGAGAGGAGAGGAGAGAGAGAGGAGAGGTAGAGGAGAGGAGAGGAGAGGAGAGGAGAGGAGAGGAGAGGAGAGGAGAGGAGAGAGGAGAGGAGAGAAGAAGAGGTGAGGGGAGATTATGGGAGAGGAGAGTAGATCAAAGGAAAGGAAAGAAGGGAAGAGGAGAGGAAAGGAGAAGTGGGGAGAGGAGAGGGTGAGGGGGGGGAGGGGGAGAGGAGGGGCCTAGGCAAGGATGAGAGGATGAAGGAAGGAGGGGAGGATGAGGAGAGGATGAGAGGATGAGGAGAGGATGAGAGGATGAGGAGAGGAGGGGAGGAAGGAATGAGGTGTGGGGGAGAGCAGAGGAAAGGGTGTGAAAGGGAGAGCTTCGGGGAAGCATAATGTTTAAAAAAGGGCTGAGGAGAGGCTAGGTGTTGATGATCATGTTGCTTGTGTGCTCCATTGCTACCTATAGAGATACCTGCACTCCACTATAGGGACCAAAGACATATTTAGCCGGGGAAGCTGTATAGATGTACTGCGCTATGCTGTTACCTATGGCTGTGTCGATTCTCTCTCTTTCGCTGCCTGTGACCAACGGCCATTGCCCTGTATATAGACCACTAAACAGACTTTAGCAGCTCTGTTTACAGCTGCCGCTATTGTTGGTTGGGGGACTAGTTGATGCAGTCCACGGGGTAAGCTTGGTTGGGACGTATCATCTATCCTACATCAAGGTGTAACCGCAGGTGCGATGTCCATTTTTTTTGTCTTCTGTTGTATCAGCTAATCAACTTCTCACCGGGCGGTCGCTTTAACGTCAGCGCTGGTGGGACGGGTTCCATTGGTCTGGGTAGCAGCCTTAACACCGTGCACCACTGCACAACACTGTACGCCCCAAGTCAATAGGTCCACTATGAAGAGGAACATTAGTCACATCTAGTGGTAAAGTGGATGAGGCCTTTCTATCTGGAGTGGCTGGCTGTCCTCTTACTCTCTCCCTCTCCCTTTCTCTCCCTCTCCCTTTCTCTCCCTCTCCCTTTCTCTCTCTCTCATCCTCTGGCCTCAGGAAGTAGAGATTCCTCATTCTTTTTTGGATTGCATCACTCAATGTCTCTTGCCTGATCTCTCCCGTCGTCTCTCCCTCCAATCTCTATGCTGGTCTCTCTCTCCCTCTCTTTCTCTCCCTCTCGCTCTCTCTCACTCACTTTGTCCATTTCTATGCTGGTCAACCCACACATTAGAGTGGGCTGGTGAAGCAGCGAGCGCCACAACGAGTGTATAAAAATAAATTCCAATGGTGGATTCAAACAGAGGGGAAGATAACACAATGTAATACAATAGAACAGAAAATCTAGAATAGAATAGATTTGAATATAATGAAATAAAATAAAACAGAATAGAATAGAACGATTATGAATATAATAGAACAACATATAAAGTAATTAGAACTAAGACACATGTAAACAGAGTCATCAAGTGCATGATCTCCTATGTGTGTGTGTGTGTGTGTGTGTGTGTGTGTGTGTGTGTGTGTGTGTGTGTGTGTGTGTGTGTGTGTGTGTGTGTGTGTGTGTGTGTGTGTGTGTGTGTGTGTGTGTCTGTGTGTGTGTGTGTGTGTGTATGTGTGTGTGTGTGTGCGTGCTGCAGTGCGATGGGCCATCAGTTTCCAAACATAACACTGATGCACCCTGATGAACCCCATGCCTGTGTCTCTCTCTCTCTCTCTCTCTCTCTCTCTCTCTCTCTCTCTCTCTCTCTCTCTCTCTCTCTCTCTCTCTCTCTCTCTCTCTCTCTCTCTCTCTCTCTCTCTCTCTCTCTCTCTCTCTCTCTGTGTCTCTCTCTGTGTCTCTCTTGCTCTCGCTCTCTCTCTGTGTCTCTCTCTCTTTCTCTCTCTCACACACACACACACACACACACACACACACACACACACACACACACACACACACACACACACACACACACACACACACACACACACACACACACACACACACACACACACACACACACACACAAAGCTGCATCACCCTAATTTATGAGGGATCGTAACCGTTAACAGACAAAAAATACACCATAACCTTACACTCAGGACAACAAAGCAAATATGTGACAATAAATGTTGTTTTGTACCTTACGCTGATTGTAATACTCCCTGCAGTCTCTCTACAGAACAAAATAGAACATAACAGAATAGCCTTCCCCCCTCCTCTCCAACCCCCATCCACAGTGACGGGTAGGTGTGCCTTACTTGCTTTCCCGGGCCGAGGCCTCTGCAGCAGCTTCTGCACCGTGAGCAGGTCCTCCGTCTTCACCGCCTGCAGGAGCTCGTGGTCCTTCCCCATCTTGCGCAGAGTGATCTGCGCCCTATCCCCGCAGCATCCTCCGAGACGGTGAGCCTTGCCCCAGGGAGGATGCGACTAATACCGCGTCCTTCCACCTCCCACTCGACCCCCACCTCCAGTCCCGATTGCAGCCAGGCTTTGAGCCCTCTCAGGTTTGGCGTACGTGGGGGAGGGGGGGTGGGGGGTGGGGGAGGGGGTATAGGAAATAATCAAAGTATCTAAAGCGACGGCAATACGGCGAGAGCGATATGGGGAAGGGGTGGGTGAGGGGGGGCAGAC
>OLKM01002518.1:15000-49319 GCA_900291075.1 Melanogrammus aeglefinus
CACACACACACACACACACACACACACACACACACACACACACACACACACACACACACACACACACACACACACACACACACACACACACACACACACACACCAACTTCCATAAACACACATGCACATATTGATTGACTGGGGTAAATGTTTGCCTCGGGAAATTGCCAGTTAACAGAAAGAACTCCTTATACAGAAGTAATTGTTATTGACATATAATAACAAGGATTTACTCATAGTTACGTGTCATCAAATCAAGGAAACACACTGCCCCCAAGTGGCAAGTTACAGCCCATACGCTAAATTGATCAATTATTACAAACACTATTCCTAATAATACGACCAGTTATGTGTATTATAAATTGTCTCTTAGCTATTGCCACCCATTGTTAGAGTAGGTTTTAACTAAGGTGGATGGTACTTTTTTTTGTATCACAATAAATGCGAGGAGTAGGCTTAGTAGCCTATGCCGTTGAGCAGAATGTAGCCAGGTGGCTATTTCGATTCTGTAACAAACTATAAAATGTTCATTAATTTGCTTCTTTTTTCCAGCACACGCATCTGCGTCTTAAAAGTAAAACATTGCCTTTTATTTATAACTTTGGTCAGGATCTAAAATAATGCTACGCCTAGCATTTTCCAGAAAGAGAAATGTCAAATGAATAAACAAAAAATGTAAGGACATAAGACATAAGTAAGGGAATCTGGTTAAAATCATTGTTTAAACATATGCATGACCATGATGGGCCAGTAGTACATTGTATTTTTCTGTGCTGTCAATAAAGGTTTAAAAAAGGGGTCGTCTTCAGCTGTAGAACGAGTCAACACACACCGTTGGTGGCGCGTTGAATCACCGTTGGTTGCAGGTTGAAACCAGTCCAAATTACAAGCTGGTAGGAGGTTTTTTTTATCAACATTTATATTAATCTATAAATGCACAACAGTTCCTCTCGATTTAAAGCCGCGAGACTGGAATAAACTCAAGAAAAATGAGTTCTTTAACATTACTTATTGCCCACTGTCATGTGTTTACTGTTACAAACGACACTTGTTTTGATTTAAAACCTTGTTTTGCCAACTCCTTAGTGTATAATAAGTACAGATCTAAATTGAGCTAGAATCATTTATACTTGGCCATTGTAACGGAGGATGGCCGTTAATCCCGCTAGCACTGTGGCTAGCCTTGTGCTAGCCACCGTGCTAGTTATTAAACCGCAAACCAACATTATATTTATTATTTACTAACATTGAGTGTGTGGAAATGTGTTATTTCGAGCTCGACCACACGTTGTGTTCTAAATCTTATGCTACGCGGTCGTTTAATACAGAACGTTTATAGTGTGCCCCTCACCATGGACGCTACTCCAGTTGCGCTCCAAAGCGAACGCACACGCATAGAGCTTGAGCATTTGAGAACTTCCAAAGACAGACACCCATCTCTTTAACCCTCTCCGTTATCAGTGGGTAGTATTTTAAAAACCGTATTTGTATTTGTATTGTATTTGTTCACTATTTGAGCCTTTTTGAACTTTGGTTCATTCGATTATTATTGCACTGATGATAAGGGTTGGCTGCCTTGCGAAATTGATCCTTTTAACACGAGCATATTTCTCTCAATTGATATCCACCTACAGTATTTCAACTACTTAATCACTGGTTGTTCAAGTTTTAACTTAAGTCATACCCCACCTCCACCACCACCGAAATAGTTGTGCATGTTATGCTACCATTATGCCCCTTTTTAACTGGAATTATGGGCTATACAAATAGAATTGATTTGACTTGACCTCCGCCCAAAGGAAGGGCTCAGTGCAGCGTGGGTGCCCAGGGATCCACTGCCTGAGTGTGGGGAGAGCAGTGCCCGTGACCCCAAAGACATGAACCACACCAAGGGGGGCCTGGTCATCTTCACGGCCAACTCCCACCCGTCAAGCCGTGAGCTGGGCAAGAGGATCGCTGAGTGAGTGCTTGCACACAAGTTGGAGGCACACAAATGTAACCAAAAATTGATATTATAGCATTGATGACATTTTAGCCTGTTTGGTTAGATTAATACTAAATGATGAATGATGCTCCTTAATTATATTAGAATGACTAAGTAGTTATTCTACCATGCGTAATTTGGTATAAAACCGATAAGCCCGGGCTAGCTTCTGTAAATGCAGAGATATCTGTCCGGGTTAGGGCTATTGCCTCCTCCGAACCCAAGGAGTGGAAAAGTATGCTGTTTCTGCTTCGAAAGCTAGGGAAATGTTTTATTGTGGTTATTTTAAAGGCAAGATATTTGAAGGATGCTCTATTCAAATGTTCAAAGATGTAATTTGGTCATCTAGAATTGGCTGGAACATTCTTCTTGGAGATGGGGCACAGTGGTTTGGCTAGCGTGTGAATGTTGACGCAACAAGTATCCTTGTTTGTCCTTGCTCCTTGGGGACTTTTAGATAAGTGTGAGTTTGTATGCGATTGTGTTCGAGAAGCATGGGGTGGAAAGAACCAAAAGCAGTCTGTATGTGTAGCATATTTCGGTCTCTATGGCTTTCCTTTCATATTTTCCTCCATGATTAAAACACCCTTTTGACGAATTTTTCTTGCTTTTACATTTCTGCTCTCCTCTCTCACTCTGTTTCTCCCCTCCCCCCAAACTCTCCCTAGGAGGCTAGGGGTGGAGATAGGCAAAGTGCAGGTGTACCAGGAAGACAACCGAGGTAAGCCACCCGCGGGACTCTGCTCTGATACTCTGCCATTCAAATATGGGCCCTGAGGAGTTTTACACGAGAGATTGTGGCAAGGGTGGACCTGAGTTGGGGAACATGGGGCGGGGGGGGGGGGGGGGGGTGGGGTTGTTGACTATAAGTGGAAAAAGGCTGTTGGTGGCCTTTTTAGGTTATACTAAAAGAGGTATTTGTATTTTACCTCACAAGTTCTTGCAAATGGCAACCAACTAACTTGATTCATTTAGCACTGGAATGATGAGGGATCCCGCAGCGAGAACTTGGTACTTGGGGCAGACCTTCTGGGGGATCGGGGGCCTTCACTGTATCTGTCGTCATCGCTCTTATCCAAATCCATCTCAGTGAGAAGGGAAGTGCTGTGATGCCAGTTCCTGCAAGTTGAGCGCGTGTGTTTGTTTCCATAGAAACGCGGGTGCAGATCCAAGAGTCGGTTCGAGGCAAAGATGTCTTTGTCATCCAGACGGTGTCCAAGTATGGAAATAGACACAATTTTCTCTTTCTCCTATGACCACCTTGATGAATAATATGCATTCTACCTCTTCTCGTTCTCTCGGTCCACACTGTCTCCCTCTCGTTGTGTTCATCTCTTCTCCCTTTCTCTTGCTCTCGGTCTCAAACTAAATCAAGAGGGCATAATGAACACCCTCTGAGTTGTTTGAAAGATTTCAAAAGCAAGTTGCCCGTTAAATGTAAACTTATAGTCTCTGGCCATGCCATTTTACGATTTACGATTTGAATCGATTTTTAAAATAAGTTAGGATTTTATTTGAACAATCACAATGATTTACAAAAGCAAACAAACAAGGAATTTCCCCATTGGGATTAATAAGTGTAAACCTAACTAACACCAAATCAAAAAATTTAAATGAAGCCTAAATTAATCGCAGGCTAAACAGAATCATAAATTAGGTGCTTGTAATTTTTCAAAGCATACAAGCCCGTGTTGTCATTTTCGGCTCACTCATTGGCGACTATAAATTCTGGTTATTCCAACCGAGTCGCAGCGCGACAATGCCCGACACGTCCCCGAAACGGTGTGTGTGCGGTCTTCCCCCTTCTCAGAGACGTCAACACCACCATCATGGAGATGCTGATCACGGTGTACGCGTGCAGGACCTCGTGTGCACGCAGCATCACCGGCGTGCTCCCGTACTTCCCCTACAGTAAGCAGTGCAAGATGAGGAAGCGGGGCTCCATCGTCACCAAGCTCATCGCCTCCATGATGTGCAAGGCCGGTGAGGACTCGAACCAAACCCCCCCCCCCCAGCGCCGCTCGTACATGGTTTCGCATTAGATGGCTCCCTCTCTAGGTTGTGTATGTGCAAAATGGATGCAGCAGCCGTGTCGTTTCCAGCAAAAAAAAACGGACATGGAATTCTGTTGGTTCTTTTTTGCATCCCACCATCCATCGCAAGCCATCTCTGCGTCGTTGGAAGATCTACACGTCCGCCAGTGCTTCCAGGCGGTCATGGCTAGCACTTTCTGTTGGTCGCATGCTATTGCATGCCTGATCTCTAATTGGGTTATATGGTCACCGGGTCAGCTGCTGATTAAGCGTTCCAGCGACTCTCTTTTCCTCTGTTTTATTGTAAGCCGCGTTGAAGGGGGCGTTTACGGGGGCTCTGGCAGCCCCGCAGCCCCTGAATAAAACCTAAATCACCCGAAAGCCTTTGTTAAAGATGGCGTCAGGGGCTTTGGTGCTCCGGTAACCACCCCAAAGCTGGTAGCGTTAGTGTCATGCTTTACCAGGGGAGCTGAACGGGTATAACCAAAGCAAATGAATCATTAGGAGGGCTCGTTTATGAAAGTGGAATGAGGATGAGAAAGATGACGTTGGGGATGACTAAAATGGGATTGGAAATGCATACTTTTTTATAATAACTTTTCAATAGAGGAATAGGAGTTGATGGTAAAAAAAAGTTTGTGTGTTGGGTTAGGCCTGACCCATCTGATCACCATGGACCTCCACCAGAAGGAGATCCAGGGCTTCTTCACCATCCCTGTGGACAACCTGAGAGCCTCGCCTTTCCTGCTGCAGTATATCCAGGAGGAGGTACAAACACAAGAGTTGTGCAGCTGTCGTAGAAGCAATAACGTGCTCATTTGGGAAATGTATAGTAATACAGGGAATCTCATCCTACCACGTTTAATAGGGGAGATTTATAAATTGGATATTGCAATTTTGGCCCCTGCCATAGACTCGTGATTTCTTAGTCCCACCAGTAGAATGCATTTGTCATGTTATATCAAGTACTCATATTCAGTCCATGTATCCTGTTAAATCCCAGCTAATTATGTGGACTATTATTGATTATTTTGACTTTTAAGGTGGAAGAGAGGTATTATTTAAAACAAAATATAGTTAAAAAAGACCAGCAAACCACATATCCTTTTGACCCTGAATACCTCGACCTACCGTGTACTTCCCCCTACAGATCCCTGATTACAGGAACGCTGTGATTGTGGCCAAGTCCCCAGCCTCTGCCAAAAGGTATCGCCTATTCCTGTGGGCTGGCTGCATTCATTAAAATGACCATAGAATACAGTGAGAGGACCTGATTCAGCTTCTGTGTTGTGTGGAGGGTCCCCAGCTGTCACTCGGGAGGGACAGTCTTAAGTTATGAGGAACATGCTAATCGTTTGTTTTATGACATGGCATTTTCCCCCAGAAATTTTGGGATGTTCTGTCCTCGCTCTGACGATCACTTTAGAACGATACAGGCTTCATAAAGATGTTTCTGTCTTGAATTCATTCTATTTTCTTATGACAAATGGATATTTGTATTATGCTGCTGTTACAGGCTTTTTGTTTCCTGTCTATAATTAATAAAGTACCTGTCTATCTATTTTTATCTCAAAGCAGCACTTTCACATCCACTAAAAGTGAGGTTCATGTGCGGATCTCTGAAGCTTGGACACTGATCCGTGCGCTCTCTCCCTCTCTCAGGGCCCAGTCGTTCGCTGAGCGCCTCCGTCTGGGCATCGCGGTGATCCACGGCGAGGCCCAGGATGCAGAGTCTGACATGGTGGACGGCCGACACTCGCCCCCCACCATCAAGACCACCGGCGCCATCCACCCCAGCATGGAGATACCATGTAAAGAATCAGAATGCGTCCTGTTGTATGTTTTATGCATCAAGTCATTTAGTAGAACATTTTCATCCAAAGCGCATTGAGGTGCATGCTGTATTCTACTTGTAGGCTGTGGGCATTTAGGATCAATCGCTGTCCTTTTTTTGGTGGTTAAGACGCTGCACTGGCACATCCTGCTCGAAATGCACATTATGTGTATTTATTTATTTCGCAGACCATTTGTATCACAAGCGACTTGCAGTGAATTAAAATCCATATCGTTAAGAAGCCTTTAGGGGATAGGCCAGCTTTCTCAAGGATGCCTACACATTTGGGACAGAACACTTCCCCTTTTCTGCTTAAAACCATATACCTCATGCCCCCTAGTGGCAGAATGGCACCCTCTTAAGTGTGTGTGTGTGTGTGTGTGTGTGTGTGTGTGTGTGTGTGTGTGTGTGTGTGTGTGTGTGTGTGTGTGTGTGTGTGTGTGTGTGTGTGTGTGTGTGTGTGTGTGTGTGTGTGTGTGTGTGTGTGTGTGTGCTCTCAGTGTTGATCCCTAAAGAGAAGCCACCCATCACCGTGGTGGGAGATGTGGGTGGTCGAATCGCCATCATAGTGGTGAGATGCACAGACACAGCAAGTTTTGCCCTATATGGTGTGTTAAGGGGGGGGGGGGGGGGTTAAATGGTAACGCGTCACAGACTCCGCCTCACATGTTAAGTCTGCGTCCTCTGAAGGATGACATTATCGACGACGTGGGAAGCTTTGTGGCGGCAGCGGAGACGCTGAAGGAGCGGGGTGCCTACAAGATCTTCGTCATGGCAACACACGGCATCCTGTCCAGTGATGCCCCGAGGTTTATCGAGGAGTCGGCCATCGACGAGGTCCGTGCGATCATGTTTGTGACTGGTATTGGACTGATGGACAAGAGACGGCCGCTCTTCATCTATTTAGGTGTCCCACATCAGTCGTCCATTGTAGTGGACTGATCAGATACATCGTTTATATATTTTGAGTCTAGATTTATATTGATCATTTGGATGATCCATTAAGTGGTTGATCAATGATGTATTTCTTAAAATTGTATAGAATAATCATCAACATTAGAACCTTAGAAATAGTGAATAAATGCCATATTTTCTCACTTCTCTCTCATTCAGTTCAACTCTCTTCTCATTTAAATCAAAGATCTTTGTTGGCATGGAAAACATTTACAGTGCAGTTTAAAAAAAAAAAAGGAACAGGCGAAGTAACAAATATAATTTGGTGAAATATACAGTTAAATTGATTGCATTTATGTAGTTCTTCATACACACTGCATACATGCTCACACGGAGGTGTCAACCAGTCAAGGCAACAGCCAGCTCATCGGTTGCAGTTATGGGACACTACACTTCTCAACGCTAGGAGGAGCATTGGGATTGAACCAGCAACCTCTTAAAAGTACTGTCGGTAAAATCCAAAAAAACTAACTTTTTCCCTCTCCCTCAGGTGGTGGTGACCAACACCATCCCCCACGAGTTGCAGAAGCTCCAGTGTCCCAAGATCAAGACGGTGGACATCAGCATGATCCTGGCCGAGGCCATTCGACGCATCCACAACGGGGAGTCCATGTCCTACCTGTTCCGCAACATCGCCATGGACGACTGAAAACGCATACATATACATACAAACACTTTTCTCTCATCACGCCATGCTGAAGGGGTTGAAAAAACAAATGGTAGATGTACACTGAAGCGCATGTGTCAATCACGTGTCGTCGTTTGCAGAAGATGAGATGAGCGAAAAAGGTTGCGCTTTGGATTTTCCATCCTGTATCTGTCGCTTTTCATCTCTAAGAGAGTGCATACTCTATTAGAAATACAAGGATCCCCCCCTTGAAGTAGCTTAAAAAGATGTGCTCAATGCTCTAATCCCCCCCCCCCCCTGGAGTTTTGCTTAACTGTAAAAGCACTATGGCAATCTATCCCCCCCCCCAACTCTCTGGCCATCTTGTTGTGGTTGGGAGGATAATTCAGGTCAAAAATGCCAGGAATCCAGACTCCAATTCTCTATCTGCTTTGTTTCTAATTTATTTTTTATAGTGAAGCCATGTGTCAAGTTTCTTGCTTATTAACAATTATCAATAACCTGTAAAAACATAATTCCCACAGTCCACTTTTGTATATCTCAGACAGGTATTAAGTTAATCATGTTGGAATTAATTAGATATTCTTATTTTTATGGTGACTTACAAAACCATTGTTTTTATCACTCCCTGCTAGACCATCTCCCCACACGTGGGCCAGGCTCTTAAGGCTAACCTAGTTATTTATGTATCGTACGTGAACTAGCGTACCCCACCGTAGGTTGGTGTGTTCTCTGGAGACGAGCTCAAACCTGCTACTGAAGTTGAAGCGATTGTTCCTCCACCACTTGGCTAGTATTATTGAATGTGCTGCTACGTACACTTGAATTGTTTAGCTCATTTTTTCTTCTAGTTGCATAGAACTGCTCGGCCTGCTACGTAGGATTTTTGATTTTGTTACATAAGAGTGGCAGTGCCTTCAACATACACTCCCATTCAAAGATGGGCCTTTTCCACTACTACAACCTACTTCTGTCATCTGTGTCTTCGTCATACAACTCATTATCTTGGCTGATAACCGATCCAACATGGCTGACTGTGTGTGCGTAAAGATTTGGAAGTATCCTAACCTCTTTTCTTTATACTTCCGTCTTGCCATCATTTCTAAAAGGTGCTGCTTGTACAACTGTAGTGCTAGCTGATGTATTCTCTAGATAGCTAGGTTTCGTAGTTGCCATATACATGCACCTAACTCCAGTCAAATTTATATCATTGTCAAGTTGTTTATTGATTTAAAAAAATCATTAAATTAACTTATTTTCATTTTTATAATGTATTAATTTGCCAATATATTGCCATTAAGAATTGTCTGATGGTAAAAACAACCTTCAACTCTACCTGAAATGTGTATTAATTTAACACACAAAATACTTTTCATTCCAAGCTTCCCCGATGAGATTAGCAAATACTTAAAAGCCCTTAAAAAAAGACAACATTGAACAGCGTAAACACGTTTTGCAAAATAATAATTTCATTGACTCGTAAGGCATAAATTAAATTTTAAAAAAGGAAAATCTGGTTATTGGTTGATCTTTATCAAGCCATACAGCTCGACTAAAGCAGGTCTTTGTTGCCCCGTCAAGCGTGTTTTCCTAAATATGTTTTGTATTTATTTTCACCACTTAATAAACATGATTTATGTAAACTAAGGTCTAAATGCTCTTCATTCTCAAGCCCTCTTAAAAAGAGCAGCCCTTTCCGGTTATTATGTCAAGATTGCAGGACTGTTTTCCTCTATTCAAATTTGGTCTGCTATATTTACTTTAAAGTCATGAGTTATGGCCTCTTTCCTTATAAAGCAACCAGATAGGAAATATTAAGATAGAAAAGCCAGAACTACCAATGGCGAATACATCAGCGTCGTTTCCATATATACATTATATATATATACACACACATATAGATATATACACACACATATATATATACACACACACACACACACACACACACACACAACACACACACACACACACACACACACACACATATATATATATATATATATATATATATATCTTGATTCAAGCCCATTAATTAAAATCTTTAGAATAAATTGCTACCTGGTTTTCATCAGACACTTTTTACATTAGGCCTGTTCAATGTCAAAAAGATTGTTACACTAAAATGACAATGGAAATACCAAATTAATGTGAAAGTTGTATACATTTGAGATTAGACAAACATGAAGAAATCGTTGCTGCGCTCATGTGGATTGTTGAACTGCTCATCTCTAGATCAGTAATGCTGTTAAATGTTGTTTAGGTATGGTTTAAGAGCAAACAGCTCTTATAATCTCCCAATAATTAAGAGTTTGATCCGAGCACCCTTACTTGTTTGCATTCAGACGTATGGTTGCAGCCAGTCCATCAAGCGTCCCTTTCAGCCCTTCCACTCGTGTCAAGACCAAACCCTGCCAAATAACAAGTCAAGCGCTATCCCCGTCTTGTGATTGCCCTGCCCGAAGTGTTAGGGTCTTCATCCAGAATCTCTTGTGGCATGTTATAAGAGACATAAAATCAAGGATATCTCCACATCAACACCACAAAGTAACAAACGCCCGTTTTTATGTCTTTTTATTATTCAATACGTAGCATGACAGCCTTGCTTTACAGAAACCTCTTATTTGGTTTGATGGAATTTCAGAAATACCATTTCATCTAACATAAACATGAATCATTTGTATTTACTTACTTATTGGTAGGACAGACACAGGAGGTATAAGCCCCGCCCCCCTCTACACAAGCCCCTCCGTCGACCCATCCCAGTGTTCTTTCTCCCACTCCCTCTTCCTCAGCCCCAGTTGCTCATGTCCTCCTCAGTTGCGGTGAGGATGTCTGTGACCAAGCCGGTGCCGATGGTGCGATTCCCATCACGCAGCGTGAAGCGTTGGCCCTTCTCCAACACCATCGGCTGGCGTAGCGTTAGCGTTAGCGAGGTGTCCTCCCCCGGCATCACCATTTCCTGGAGAGAGAGAGTAGAATAGAAGGTAATTTACTTTTTTGGACAAGTAGAAGACCCTGCATACAGACTCATGCTCTTATCCACTTGGGAGTCTCTTTGGTAGTTGAAGACGCTGTTATTGTGTTGCAAAACACATGGTTTGTGTTTTGCAAGCCTGTGCCATATTGGGTTGTATGAGAGTATAATTAATGATGGCGACTTTTAAATGGTCTACCTTTGATACACTACATATATATATGAATGCCATACTGCTTTATTTTATCTATTAAAAAGGTGCTGTGGGAATGATATAAGAGATACTAGAAATGCCATATTCATTGGCTAGCTAATGGTGAGGGAAATGGCAGAGAGGGGCAGACTCTTTATACCTCCAAGTATTAATAACACCCGAGGCAGCTTTAAAGGAGACATTATGGTGTTTTCACAACAAGTAAACATAGTATGCGAGTTCCAGAAAAAATGTTTTTGAAGCTGTTTACTGGAAATAGCTTTTTCGAGGGGAAAAAAATCTCACCTACCGCTATCCCCCTCTGTTTCAGTCCCTTCAGAATGCACTGTTTCTGGTGTCTGTAGCTTTAATGCAAATGAGCTGCTGACCATTGACCAATGAGCTGTCAGACTGAACCACAGCATGGAGGATTGCTACCATTTGGGGACTCCTGGAGCTCTATATCTATATAATATATAATAATATTATATATTGGTATTTATATAATATTTTATCAAATATAACGGCCAAAAGCTATGTGCGCCTCGGATGATATCATGAATCATAAATACTGCGTCTGACGTCTCTGGAACTTTCACAACAAGTAAAGACTCGTAGTGGGGGATATCTCAGCCATGGTTGAGAAGAATTGGGGGAAAGGAACTTTGGCCTTGACTCTCTGAAATCCATGAAGCGCGACATGGAGGAGAAAGGGATTGTACTCCGAGAGCTGAGCTGCCGCCAAGCTTTCCTGCGCCGGAGCTGCCTCACTGCTCCGGTGCAGGAAAGCTTGGCGGCAGTCCGGCCGCCAGTCCGGCAGCTCCGGCGGTGTACTCCGGGAGCTGAACTGCCACCGAAACTTTCCTGCTGCTCCAGCGGGTGTCCTCCGGGAGCTGAAAAGTCTGGCGGGGGTAGCTGCGGCGGCAGTCCGGCAGCTCAGCTCCGGGAGTACAATCCCTTTCTCCTCCATGTCTCCTCCAGCTTGGCGACAGTCCGGCACAGAAAGGGATTGTACTTCCGGAGCTGAGCTGCCGCAGACTTTTTTCAAAGTTTGTATGCGTGTTGGAGCACCAGAGACCCGAAACAACACCCCAAATCCCAAGAAAAGTGTTGCTTTCATAATATGTCCCAAGTGTTTTGTGCACATAACCAACCTTCTCATTGGGCAGGGTGACCTTGCAGGCCATGTCCCAGGTCAGGGAGAACATGACGGGCATGAAGTTGCTAACGAACGGCTTGTGTCTGCCTCCCTCCTCCTTAGTCAGAATATAGATCTGGGGTTGAAGAGCAAGTTATCGCATTACACACCCTTAGAGAGGACATTAGGAACATCACAGACAAGAAATCTAGCGAGGGTAAGAAGCAATCACGTTAAACCTGACACCACCTTTAAAAATATATATATATTTGGTTTCATTCTGGGGCCGCCGGCCAAAGACATATGCACATAGGCACCGCATTGACTGCTTGGACCAGTAAGTTCGGATACATCAATGGCTCCGCCATATTTTGAAAGGAGAAGACTGGCCTGTACACTAATTGAATATTATGATATTTCTTGAAAAATAAAATAATAGTCGGTAAATATGTGCACACACACACACACACACACACACACACATACAGATCAGGCACACACACACACAACACGCACACACACACACACACACACACACACACACACACAACACACACAACACACACACACACCACACACACCACAAGGCTGCGGTTACCTGGGCCTTGACCTTCTGGTGAGGCTTGATGGAGCCTGGCTTGCTCATCACCATGCCCCTTCTCACGTCCTCCCGCTTGAGGCCGCGCACCAGGGCGCCCAGGTTGTCCCCGGCCTCGGCCCGGTCCAGAGACTGGTGGAACATCTCCACCCCTGGCAGGAGCACAGCAACCAGGATGAGCGCCATGGACAGAACCATGGGTGCCGTGACCTTATGTCTGGTGGGCACTTTGTTTTTTATAACCTGTGACGTTAAAATGACATTGATCTTTTGAGCAATGTCCGACCCAAGCACTACTGGATAGGAGCCGAAACACCCAAGCCCGCTTTCCACTTTCCTGCCCACAATTCCGAAGGATAACAAAAATGACTAAATGTGTCATTTCTACTGCTGTATTGTACCGCATTGCCTTGTATTTGGCCCAGCCCACTCACCCGTTACCACCGTCTTGAAGTGGCGGTTGTGGCCCACAAACTCGCAGTCCTCGCCCTTCTTGATGACCCCTCGCTCCAGGGTGCCCGTCACCACCGTGCCCCTGCCTGGGGAACAGCCGGCTTGGTGTTATACTGATCAGTCAACCCGGTATCACGAGATCTCGTGCTCATGCGCACGAAACGCGTTAATCTATTGAATCGTGTCCCAGAGTACGATTGTTCGACTTTTTTCGTGAAACGCATCACGAAATGTTAACCAATGCATTCTGAATGCACATCCTTCACAACTATATTCTTGGTCATAACTATCAAACTAAACATCCTTCACATTCGCCGAGTGACGATTATGAAAGTAAAATGCACATTTCTCGCTAAAAATGTTTACATAAACACTTTTAATGGTGTAACTATGCTAAAATATAATATTTTCCACCAGAATAAAAAGTATGTCTGCCATTTTCACAGAAAAATATCCTAAAAACTATCCAATAGGAAAGATGCTCACAGCGTCTATCGTGACTACGTCACCGATAGACGCTTTTAATGCTTTTAATGGCGGGTTACGCCATTAAAAGTGTTTATGTAAACATTTTTAGCGAGGAATGTGCATTTTACTTTCATAATCGTAGCTCGGCGAATGTGAAGGATGTTTGGTTTGATAGTTATGACGAAGAATATAGTGTGAAGGATGTGCATTCAGAATGCTATTCGAATATTCGAATAGTCACGTAGAATATCGAATAATGAATGTGACTATCGGTATTTATTACACGGCTCTTCTCAAATAATTAAATAAATAAATAGCGAGCCATTTTCGGCTCATGTAGGTCTATCTGCCTATGCCCACGTTGAAATAATTTTCATGTTGACGGCGCAGTTTTTGAAATAAACAAATTGATTTCATACAAATCATAAAAGCCTCTCCCCGTGTCATTGTGTGTGCATGTATCCAGGGTGCGCGCGTGCGTGGGGGGGTTCTTGATTGAGCGATTTTAGAATATTATTCGAATACTATCGAATAGTATTTTTTGCCAGAAATGCACATCCCTAGCACACGCATTTGAAAGGCACCATCCAGTTACTATCACTGTTGCTGTGGAATAAAAAATGAGCTGTGCAAACCCAGCTCAAGACAATATTTCACCAACCGTCCGTGGAATTCAGAAATGCAAATGCCATAACCAAGTTTATTGGTGTTTCTATTGCTGCTGATCTAAGGCCATTCTCCGTTGTTGACAAACAAGCAGTATTTTTTTTTTAAATTTTCCCCTTAACTATGAACCGTACAGTACCAAGCCATACACTGAACCGTGAGTTGTATAACGCCACCGTAAGTAGTGCATTTCATATTCAACATTGCTCATTATAATGCTCATAAATACAGACGGTACTAAATAAGTATCAAAGTTGCCATTTGTCACTCGCATCAAGAGCGCTTCAGAGAGACTGCAATATTAAATCAATGTTTCAACTCACAATGGCAAAGTGGGATGGCTGTCATACAAGACATGCCATGACGCGAGGTGAGGCTCCTAGACCCCTTTGGGTTTTTAAGCGCGGTTTCCTTGCTGAATACGTCAATTGGAGCGTATTCCCTCCAATTGAAATTTTCATTAAAAACAAACGCACTCCATGAGGTTCTGCCATGCCCGGTACGCATCAACCAAATACTTACACTTCTGATGTGAAGGGTGCTAATGTGCATTCTGCAGTTCAATGAACGCTTAAGCCATGAACTACTCCAACGGTCTCAAAATCCATTGCCAAGGAATGAACAAAGACCAACTTTCCCATTTAAAAGCAGAAGATAAAATCAATATAAAAGTATAATAAAGTCTGCAAAAGTATTAGCAAATAAACAATATGATATAATACAAATGTTTATATGGTGTGCAAATCTAGTACCATTCACGTAAATGGATAAAAATATAGAAAAATAGAATGAGATACGCACACAGAATAAGCACATTCAAAGTAGCAATCTCAAAGGATCTGATGGTAACATAGCGGGTCCAATGCATTTGCAGTATTATTCGAATAGTCACCGTAGAATATCGAATAATGAATGTGACTATCGGTATTTATTACACGGCTTCTTCTCCAAATAATTTAAATAAATAAATAGCGGAGCCATTTTCGGCTCATGTAGGTCTATCTGCCTATGGCCCACGTTGAAAATAAATTTTCATGTTGATGGCGCAGTTTTTGAAAATAAAAACAAATTGATTTCATACAAATCATAAAAGCCTCTCCCTGTGTCATTGTGTGTGCATGTATCCAGGGTGCGCGCGTGCGTGGGGGGGTTCTTGATTGAGCGATTTTAGAATATTATTCGAATACTATCGAATAGTATTTTTTGCCAGAAATGCACATCCCTAGCACACGCATTTGAAAGGCACCATCCAGTTACTATCACTGTTGCTGTGGAAAAAAAATGAGCTGTGCAAACCCAGCTCAAGACAATATTTCACCAACCCCTGGAATTCAGAAATGCAAATGCCATAACCAAGTTTATTGGTGTTTCTATTGCTGCTGATCTAAGGCCATTCTCCGTTGTTGACAAACAAGCAGTTATTTTTTTTTTTAATTTTCCCCTTAACTATGAACCGTACCGTACCATGATTACGTACCGAACCGTGACGTGTGTGTACCGTTACACCCCTACTGATCATGTATAGCACATGTTATTGATGGTAGTGAAAACAGAATCTGTGCGGTATGAAGTAGAGCTTAGATCCACTGGGGGGGGGGGGGGGGGGGGTGTGTGTGTGTGTGTGTGTGTGTGTGTGTGTGTGTGGTGTGTGTGTGTGTGTGTGTGTGTGTGTGTGTGTGTGGTGTGTGTGTGTGTGTGTGTGTGTGTGTGTGTGTGTGTGTGTGGTAGGGGGGGGGGGGCTTGGTTGGTTACCTGGGATAGAGTACACGCCCTCGATAGGGGAGAAGGAAGGGTTTATCCAGCTGTCTCTTGGGCAGAGGAATGTAGCTGTCCACGATGTCAAGCAGCTTCATCACTGCGTCCACTCCAATTTCCGGCTGCTTATTCTGTAAACACGTTCAAATGACATTTGGCAAACCCTTATAACTACGCAAAGCGAGAGGAAGAAATGTCATGGAGAGATAGAGGAAAATGAAATGTAATTATGTTATATAAAAAATATGTTACAATAAAAAATACATGATATACAAATAAAAATATATATAATATATATAATAAAGTCTGCAAAAGTATTAGCAAATAAACAATATGATATAATACAAATGTTTATATGGTGTGCAAATCTAGTACCATTCACGTAAATGGATAAAAATATAGAAAAATAGAATGAGATACGCACACAGAATAAGCACATTCAAAGTAGCAATCTCAAAGGATCTGATGGTAATTGAGCAGAGGGTCCAATGCATTTGCAGTATTATGAATGTTACCACCTCGGTTTCGTAACATTTCAGCAATGCATTTAGATCACAAGCGGCGCCATTAGGGACACGTTTTCTACGACCCAGCAGTGATTGTTCCACCAAAGAGTGGTATGGCGGAGCTACCACAACAGACACGCTCCTCAACTCCCATGTGTGTCACATGCGACCACCATCGCTACCACCAAGACAACGAAACGTAGATCTTCGGGATTGCCACTTTAAGATAATATAAATACCTATAACCACAAATAACAAAATTCAACTAAAGTCTGTCCAGACGACTAAGGTCTAAAGCTGAACCAACCAAATATCTGTGCAAAAAGATAGGGCCCCCGGACGCTCTCAGTCGTCTCCATACCTCCAGGGCGCAGAGGGCCGAGCCGATGACCACGGGCGTCTTCTCGCCGTCGTAGCCGAACTCGGTGAGCAGCTCGCGGATCTCCAGCTCCACCAGCTCCAGCATCTCTTGGTCGTCCACCGCGTCCGCCTTGTTGATGAACACCACCATGTGCTCCACACCGATCTGCCGCGCCAGCAGCAGGTGTTCTCGTGTCTGCGGCATCTGGCCGTCGGTGGCTGCCACCACCAGGATGCAGCCGTCCATCTGTGCCGGTCCCCGTGATCCATGTTCTGTAGGGGAGGAGAGAGGTTATCGTTTTGATAGCCAAGAGAGGACTGTCGTTCCGTCGTACCTTACCCATCGTGGGCGGATCGTCGACTCATATTTGACCCGCAAACAAACAAATGAACTATTCCCAAAATGTCGACGATGTGTGCAGTTATGAGATCATGTCAGCATCCGCAATCAATTTGACAGACACTATAGGATGTCATATAATATTTAAGCAATAGATCACGACAGGCCGTGGTATATGCTCATTATACCACGGCTAAGGGGCGTTGTTCGGCCCGACGCGAAGCGGAGGGACGACAACCCCCTTGGAGTGGTATAATGAGCAATATACCACGGACTGGAGTGATCTATTGCTTTTATAAAACGGTTACCAATAAGGGCAATATGAAAGAGGAATACGCAATCAATTTCAGGTACAAAAAAAAAAGAAAAATCACAAATTAGCCTACCTAACTGATAAAATAGCCCCATTATGAAAAAAATAGTCCCTCCTTTCCGGACGTTAGCTCTGCATGTCTCTTTTTCTCGCCTTTTTCTTCAGGAGCAGGTCACTCCTCAGTCCCCTCTACCATTGTTAACCCTATCCGGAGGTGAAAGTTAACCTTAAACATGTCAATTCAACGAATTTAGTCAATTTATTAACCTTGTCAAACACTTCGGCTACTTTTGCTACCTAGCCTCCTACTGTAACAGTTGGTTGTTGCCATGGAGACATTGTTGCTTGCGGAATGATATGCTGCGATAAGGCTTTTTAGAATAGTAGCCGTGGTATATGCTCAATATACCACGGTTAACAGCCAATCAGATCGCCGGATTTCACCTTTCCGTTTTATAAACTATAGTATAGGCCAGGATAATATACCCAAAATAAATATACATCTTTGAAATTAAACTGTGGAAGGTCTTTATGGAGACGGAGAGCGCGGTTCTATCTGATTACGCAAGGTATCATTCCGGTCCTGACAAAACCTGCCCTAGGAAAGACCTATAGAAGCGTTTGACTGATTACATGTTGGCCGTTTCAGCACATAGAACAAATGTAGCACTATTTAATGAAGCAGAAAAATAAATATATTCGAGTACAGAGATACAGGAGAGAATGTTTTTCACTGGTGTGAGTGGTACGATAACACAGCAGCAGATGACACAAATAACTTTTTGGGGATAATCTTTAATGGTTTCAAAATGCTGCCACTCTATTTTTACATTGTGTGTCCTTGACTAACGGTCCACTATATGGCCTGCTCTACTATGAATATAAAATGATTGGATAGTTCCCCTACCATTACACAAGGGGGTAATCAAACCAACAATAAGGTAATCTATTGAAAGCAAAACCTATCACGGCAAACCACTAATTTTGCAAACCAATCCTCCAAATGGGATGTCCCACCCACACAATTTGACCATTGAAAAAGACGTTGACTAAATGTCATTCTATCCAGGATTTGAATAGTCGAGGGTTCAGGGTCACCCCTATTAACATTGTAGTGAATTCAGTGTTTCCCACAGACAGAAAGCAATGTATTGTGCCAGGGCCGGGGGGGGGGAACAAGAAGGGGTTGACTAGGAGCCCAGACGGGGGGGGTTCTTGTATTTAACATTTTTGGTAAAACAAAATAGTATAATGTAACAATATAAATATAATAATAAAAATAATAATAGTCCTTCAACCAATCAGACCAACAAACGCTTCGATCGCAACAATCGCTTCCCTGTCATCATTGTGTTAAACCAGCCAATAGCGCGCCAGGGAGAAATGCAAGCTTTGTGATTGGCTCCAGTAAAAGCGGATCGGAAACAGAAAGAAATGCATCGCTCTCCAGCCCCTGTTGCAGAGCGAATTCAAATCGCCGGCAGAACGGGCTGGGGGTACCCAGTCTAACACCGTAGGCTAACTCAACTATAACCGCATTTCATATTAATCGCAAAGTTTGCTGCATTACCAACGTTATCTATGCTGACTTAGGGTGCGGGGTTCAATAACAATAACGTTGAGTTCATAAGGGCTAACATCATCTTTTCTGAGTTAACAATAATTTTGGCCAGGTGTATTTGAGCACAATATATAATACTAAACTTTAGTAAAACGATCGCCGACCGTCTTCTCTGGGCAAAATACCCCGCTGCTTCGGGCTTTCCTTTGAAAGGCGCATTGAAAGGAGGAGCGGGCGAATCAGCTGTTTATAAGTGTCCCCGCGCACCACTTGCATGAATGCGCGCTTGTCTCTTGTCTGTGCGTGTTCGTGTGCGTATGCGTGCTTGAACGAGAATGTCAGGGAGAAAGGTGCTATGATGAGGAGATGAATGATTCTGTGGCGCTACGCCACACATTGGTCTAGGTATGGGAAACACTGGATTTAGTATTTAGCAGATGCTTCAATCCAAGCGACTCGCTGTTAATTAAGAAAGATGTCGCACACACGATTCATTCATGCAAGGCTATTAGCATGAGTGACAGTAGCAGTTAGTAGCTGCTGTGCAACACACACGAACTGTCAATATGCATGCATTTTTCTTGCATGTATTCAGATACATACACAGCTAGACTATAACGTCTGGCTTTGGCAGTATCACAATGAGCTTGGAGATATTATATATCCCAGAGTTCTATTAATTCCCCAAGAAGATTACAACAGAACATGTAAACACACACACACACACCTTGACGTAGTCGGCGTGGCCAGGACAGTCTGTGTGTGCGTAATGGCGGTTGGCCGTGCTGTATTCCACATGCGAGGCGTTGATGGTGATGCCCCTGGCCTTCTCCTCGGGCGCGTTGTCAATGTCTTCATACTTTTTAAAGCGAGCGCCCCCTGCCTCTGCCAACACTGAGGGGAACAAAACAAAGATAATTAAACTAGCGCAGCGATTAATCCTTTCACCTCATTGGATATCTAATGAGAAGCAACAGAAGATGGGAACATAAAGAATAGGGAGGGAGTTGAGTGCTTTGCTAAAGTGGAGCTGTTGATCAAAACGTTTTGAAGAAATAGTGCAACACATAATGGGATATCAATTGATGTACAAAAGAGAAGATGCCAGATGGCTGACCTTTGGTAATGGCCGCAGTCAGTGTCGTCTTGCCGTGATCAACATGACCAATAGTTCCGATGTTAACGTGCGGCTTGTCTCGGCTGAACGTCTTTTTAGCCTCCACTGCCATGTTCCGTCTGCTCAGCGGGACGGCACACTTCAGGCAAACCGCAAAAAATACAATTGGACATATGATGTTTATGATACTAAGTAGTCAAACATTACCATACCAGACAGAGAATATGATTCAGGCAGAAACGTACCAACTTGTAGGAGCTGTTCAGGAGACATGGTGAAGAAAGTTGAAGGGCTAAGGAGAGAAAAAGAGAGTGATGAGGTGAGGAGCGATATGGGAAATGTGTGTTTTTACATTGCCATTAACTTGGGGATTGCCCATTCGGGAAAGCCCATTGTCGACTGTGACAGCAACATCTTTCAAAGGCGAATATGCAACATTCAATAATAACCCGGTACTCAACAAAGACAACCCAGATTTAGGTCTGAATTACGAGTATCTAAAGATATTATTCTTAGCCGGCATCCTATACTGCAGTAATAGCAGCTATTACACGTTTGCCGCACACACAAGCTAGTTACGTGACCTTGCTGTCCCATCACAGGAGACTTCATCCTCTCAGTTATTCATTTTGTTGTACAAATGCCATCAACATAGCTCAGACACGAATTGCATGACATAAGTGAGTTCACAATAAGTGTACTTGGCAATTAATAAAATACAAACACAATATCACTCCAGAGATTTAAGTGTTTACCGGAGAAACACGCACGCATCCCCACAAGCGCCGCCATCTTCGACTACAAGAAGACCAAAGAGCTTTTGCGTTCAAGATAGCAACATTCGCCACAACCGTTTCATCTTCTTCTTTTACATTAAATTGTAGTCCAGAAGCCCCACAAGCGCATTACTGCCACCCAGAGGTCATTACTATTGTTTACGAATAGCGAAGACAAAAAAACACAAGACAAAATCACATCCTGGCAAAACAAGCTTGTGATGTGTAGGGATTGTAAAACCAAAGCCCTGCACCTCTGAAACGTCGATAGCAGGACCCAACAGCGTGTGCAGTATTAATGCTTAACCACCCGCCAAATGCTTACCTACCGTTTGTAAGTACAATTTACCAAATATCAGTGTTGGTGCTACCAGAGCCCAATTTCCTGTATCCTACATTTCATAAACGTTTGAGCTCATAAGCAAAATGTTACAGTGATAAACATTGAATAGGGCAGTTTCTGAATATTCTCAATTAATTTATTACAGTTTTATAAAAAAAAAAGTTGTTATGTTGTTGTGATGTCAAACAATTCAAAATGCCCAGCAATGGAGCTCCTTTACAGCCATTACTCCATTACAACATTTCTCATCTGCCCTTCATCCGTTTACCTTCTTGTGTGTAAACTGTCCTATCTCTCATCTAACAACCTGCTTGACCCTCACCAGTCAGGCTTCAAGAAGGCACACTCTACTGAGACGGCTCTCCTCGCGGTGACTTGAGTCCCTCCGTGCTGCCAGAGCCTCGTCTCTCTCATCGGTTCTCATTCTCCTCGACCTGTCCGCAGCATTTGACACGGTGAACCACCAGATCCTCCTTGCCACTCTTGCTGAACTTGGCATCGCTGAATCTGCTCTTTCCTGGTTCACATCCTACCTGATGAACCGCACCTATCAAGTGACATGGAATGGCTCCTTGTCCAAACCTTGCACGCTTGAAACTGGGGTCCTGCAAGGCTCTGTACTGGGCCTCTTCTGTTCTCCCTATATACCAGATCTTCTGGGCTCTGTAATTGCGTCACATGGCTTTTCTTATCACTGCTATTGTGACGACACTCAGCTATTCCTCTCTTTCCCCTCATCGGATAAAGTTCCTGAACACCCTGCAACACGCATATCGGAAAGTCTGGCGGACAATCAGGCACCTGGACAACTGCCCATCACCTGAGGCTTAACCTCAACAAAACCGAGCTCCTCCTAATCCCAGGGAAAGATTGCCCACACATGGACTTACTGGTCACCGTTGAGAACATCACTGTATCTGCTTCTCCAACTGCCAGAAACCTCGGTGTGGTATTGGACAATCAGTTATGCTGCACCGCAAACATCACTGCGGTGGCCCGATCGCGGTGCAGATTTGCACTTTACAACATCCGCAGTATCCGGCCCTTCCTCACAAGGGAAGCAGCTCAGCTTCTAGTTCAATCACTGGTCATCTCCCGCCTCGACTACTACAACTCACTCCTGGCTGGACTTCCTGCCTCTGCGATTAAACCTTTGCAGCGCATCCAGAATGCGGCAGCGCACCTCGTGTTCAACCTAACGAAGTTTTCCCATGTGACCCCCCTCTTCCGGGACCTCCACTGGCTCCCTGTAGTAGCTCACATCAAATTTAAGACGATGGTACTGGCATACAAGGCAGTTGATGGAACTGCCCCTGCCTACCTCCAAGCATTGCTAAAGCCACACACCCCAGCTCGATCCCTCCGCTCAACTACCTCAGCTAGACGTCTGGTACCGCCATCGCTAAGAGCTAGCAAAGGTCGTTCAGCAAAGTCACAACTCTTCTCGGTTTTGGGACCTCAGTGGTGGAACGAGCTCCCTGCCGTTCTCAGGACCGCAGAGTCGCTCACTATCTTCCGAAAAAGACTCAAGACTCACCTGTTCAGAGTCCACCTCGACTCTGCATAGCCCCCATCCCCCCTCTGGCCACCATTGTACACTGTATTGTGTTGTGTTGTATTGTATTATAGTACTTAACTGTGTAGCAACTGCAGTAGCTGCTATCATTGCTGTAACACGGGGAATTGGTTAGCCTAGTGATTGTTGTACTTGCACTTGGTTCTATGAACATCCTTACTGTACCGATAGCGATATATTGTTGCACTTCTTATGACAAATGTACTTATTGTAAGTCGCTTTGGATAAAAGCGTCTGCTAAATGCCCTAAATGTAAATGTAAATGTAATTTTTTTACTTCATTTTTATGGCTATTGCTGCTGTGGAAAACATGCATTCCGTTGCAGAACGACTACATTCTCAAAGGTGTATATAAAATATGTTGTTATATTTGAACCATTGGAACCGGAAATGATATAATCCTTGCTTATATTATTATTAGCCAATTTAAAATGAATTAGTATAGATCCTCCTTGAACCAAGAGATGTCTCCCTTTCTCTCTCTAATTTAAAGGGGTTAAGATAAGTTTGCATTTACATTGCCAAATGTAGTGGCATGAAGGCCACGTCAATCTACTGACTCTTTTTCTTGTGTAGATCCCCTAGTTCCCTTTAACTGTCATATAGCTTTGCAGGACTCGTCCACTACTGTAATCTAAATTCACATGTTCTCTTCAGCCAATCCTAAACTCTCTACAAGTGTCCCTCCCTCTCCTTCCCTTTGTTGTTACTGCCCATGATGTGAACGTTTCCCTATAATAATCATGTACATCCCTTGTCTCATGGAATATATGCTTGGTAAATGGCTGCCAGTATCTTCCTATGATCGCTCTAAAACGGCAGTCCACCACAACAACCTCATTGAGGCCAGTACGACCCCTGCCCTATCCAGCCCACTAAGCCAAACCCTCATCCCAACCGACTGTTGTATTTAATACGTATCCCTTCCCGTAACCCCATAATCCTGGACCCTCTGCCAGGCTTGGCACATCCTCTCCACATTCCTTCTCCTGATCCCAGTCACACCATAAGAAATGGACATCCCAACATGCTCAGACTCCAAGGACACCTTTAACGCTCCATCTGTCCACCCACTGTACCCCATCCACTCATGAGGGGACACAGGGACCCACAAGAACCCCACCTGACACCCTGCCTTTGCACATAGTGTACAATTTCCAGCAAGTCTGCAAGAATATCAGGACGTGCTGCTGGTGGCCTGTTTGGCCCCACGAGCCCCAGCAGTATTCAGACCTATCACCCCTTTTGGTGGACAAACAAATTCAGGGCCCAATGCAACGCGATCATCTCTGCAGTAAAGACGGACATGCTTTCATTCAGCCGAAATCACCACAGGAAATTTGGACCACCTGGACACATGATGCAAAGCCCACTAGCACACTATACGGTTAACAAGACCCATCTGCATACACCTGGAGAGAGGAAGACCGCTTACTATCAGGGTACCTAGACCCATTTGTATACATCTGGAGAGAGGAAGACCGCTCACTATCAGGATCCCTAGAGCAGGACTCTTCTTTATATATCTGGAGAGAGGAAGACTATTCACTCCTCAAAGGCTCCTCAATGAACTGAAGGGTTGGAGTCCCTGGACCTCAAAATCACCACACGCACCACAATCCAACGCTCTATCAGGCTTCAACCAAAGAGCATCCACCCCAATTATCTCACCCTCAACGATACTTAAATAATTACTATTTAATGCAATTCTTCCATATTTGTAATAACTTGTATGTTTAACAATATAGAAAAGTAGTTTTTTAAATGTAAGTAAACGATGGTACGTTCATGGTGTATTTAAGTTAAATTAAAAAACAGGGATGAATTTTTTTTTCATGCGAAATTTCCTTTCCTATGGAGATCACCCGGTAGTGCTTGGAGTAAAGGTGGTTCGAATTCTAAAAATGCTTAGGAAAGGAGCCTCGATGCTTCCTTTAACCCCTTCTCCCCTTTTAGCATAGGTTAATCCTGAGCTTCCTTTGCGAAAGGAAATGAGATAGTGGTAACCCATAATCCTTTACGGCTGCAATATTTAAAGCAACATGCCACCGATGAAGTTTACTCTACGCAAAGACGCGGTAAAGCAGAAGAATAGAAGAGAAGAAAATACAATTGATAATAATGGATACCAATTCCAGAAACATAATTATTTGAATATAAATGAATTCATTTATTGCTGGTTAGCAAGCACATACAATACACCATAAGAAAATAAAATGCCAACTTCACATTTAAGAAAGACTACTGGGGGCAGTTAATGTCAATATCAACATAAGTTTAGCCTCTTTTTCTTTCCTCATGTGAATTGGAATTCAAGTGGCCTAAAATATTTCAGTTGGCCAAGTCCGACCTAAGTGATTGTCACTGTTGGCGATAACCTGACTTTGAAATCAATACGACAAGAACGCATGGCTCAAAGAGCACTCCAATTTTCGGAAAAATTGTTAGTAGAGGTCGACAATACCCGCCGTCGCGCACATTGACATCAGTTAGGAAGAGTGGAGTCGAATTATAATTTTAAAACAGTGCTGTCTTTTCCTATGTTCGAAAGGAAGCTCCTTATCATCTCTCCTTGACCCGATCAAGTTTTCCACAAAGGTTAAGGAAAGGAAGGCATAAAGGTTACGAGATTTGACCGTTCGTAGGTGGCCCCGGGACATGAGAGGAGCCTTCTCTCAATTATATTAATACTCTTTGGAAATGGCGTCCAGTCATTCAACAATGCGACACAACCTGACGAGCATATGCCGCCTTCAAAACAGCCTCGGAGGTTCGGAAGCTCTTACGTGAATTTACGTAAACCTTCCCTTACTTCCAAAATAGGCTCTGTGCACAAGTCCCGTGACGTACTTCCGCTTTCCCTGATTGTCGGCAGAAGAGTTTCCGGTTATCTTCCTGCTTCTCATTCGCCATAATGAACTTTTTCAAGATGCCTGCAAAAATCTTCCAAAAATCTCGGTAAACGATGTCTCCACCGCATTGTTGATGCCCACTCCCCTGCTCCCCCAATCAAGCGAGAGAAGGGCTTTCGTCTTTATATATCAAGTTACGTGCACCAGTATGAGGGTAAGTAGATTATGTTGTTGTTGTTTAGCCGACCAGCTAACGTTAGCGGACGTGCTATTTTTAAAGCTTTGCGATTGTTTCGTATTACTAAATTGTTTGTTGTTTTACTGACTGTGTTCACTCTATGTCTCTCTCAGTGTCGGGCAAAGATCAGGGCACGGGTGAAGTTGTTGTCAGGGCACTGTGTCACAGATCGATGAGGAAAGCCGAGAAGCCTCACAGTTTGAGTGTATGGTGGTGAAGCTTGGATAGATAAGAACGGCGGTTGCTTGAAAACCCCCAGTGTTCCCGATGTTGTGTTGCGGACTTAGCTAAGGGTCATAGATGTGTTCATGTAACTCTTACATTGCTGCTCACAATGAAAAGAGAGTGGTTAACAGGTAAATTTACCTTGCTGGTCCCCCACTGGGGTATACTGCATGCGTTCATGTTATTGTGTGTTATTAAAAAAACTGCAATTCACCTTTACAGTAGAGAAGGCAGGTTAAGTTTAATGAAGTTACCTGCCTTGACTGTGTTCCTATTAATATTTTTTTCACCATGTCTTTGTGCATGCCTCTCACTGTTGTTATTAGCTATGTTTTTTCTAAACTCAGTCCTTCATTTAAGAGATGTAAGCTGCTGCTACCATGAATCACATTATAAATCAATTAGGGATATTGATTCAGTGCAGTTGAAATATTGTCACACACACACACACACACACACACACACAACACACACCACACACCACACACACACACACACACACACACACACACACACACCACACACACACACTCACTGCTTAGTGGTTATGAGACGAAAAAAATTATTGGGGAAAAAAAAACCAAAACAAAACCCAGATTGTGTCCTAAAAGAATGATTTAACAACAATAAAAACAAGCCAAAGATTGATAAGTATTAACTATGGACACACTTTACTTTTACAGGTGGTACTGAAAAGATTCTCCAGTCCTGTGGAGCTGATGCCATCACAGCTGCACATGTGTGGCTGGAGCAGCTTTGTGTAACCACTGTGTGGCTTTGCTATTCCAGTCAGCACGTTATTCTCAGCTGAAGGTGTCAAGTTGGTCCCCCTCCTTACTAAGCTGTACCGAGAGGAGAGACACAACAGTGGCACAAAGCCGAGAAACGTTTGGTTATTAAAGAAAAAAAGCATATCTATTCCACAGTCATACGTGTTTGGTGGTATTTTCTGAAGAACTATATCCTGCCCTAACTTGATCGGGTATAAAGCCAGGCCCTGTGGATAAGATGAACGTGCTGTCTGCTAAACCAAAAGAGTGTAGGCAACAAGAGAAGGTGTAAGGTATAAAAGCTGAGTATTTAGTTTATATTTAGTATAGTATATTCTGCATGAAATGTTTGAATGAAAATGGTGTATAACACTTACCTCAGTTTTATGCTTTATGTAGAGGACACACTCTACAAAGGCTCAGTGGGGATTTACCTGATCTCTCCGTCCTTCAGGTGAGTATAACATGATTGATACAAATACACAAATATAGCCATGGTTGCTCATTGTGAAAGTATGGGGAATGTAAATGTAATGGTATAATTTAGAGTTTTGTTACATTGTCTATAGGTCACTGAGGTGTACAAAGGACTTTTCCTGCACCTGAGGCCACCAATGATCTGCACCATGGCATCCAGCGCTAGTGAAATTGGCTTCTGACTGACTCTGCCCCTTGGCCTGGTTCAGCTGAGAGTCCCTTATCGTACCAGCAACCTGCAATAGCAAAGAGGGACCTGGCCTTCCATGCTGCCCCACCACCTCCATCTCTTCCTCTTCTAAATCACTGTCTGCAGCCATCACATTGCATGTTTGTCTGTAGTGAACAGCAACAACTACACCTCAAAAGTCTGGAGGTCACTTGGGACATAGCACACAAATATGAGTGTGCTACCAGACAACAAAGTGCATGTGGTGAATGGCATCAGCTAAGAAGGCCCAGACTGCCTCACGGTTTAGAGAGGGCACCGAAGACACTCTGGCTAACCGGATACTGCAGGGGACCCGTCAGACGCTGCAGCTATGGAAGAGGGGGCTTGCAATGGAGGCAGATGCCATCTGGGAGTACTGTCAGATTGAAGACTACCCCTGTGGATTTGTAATTCACCCTGGACGCTCCTTGTTGGGGGCTTCTCCAGATGCGCCTAATGTTTGACCCTTCAGAGGCTTGTCAGTTTGGTCTGATTGAAATGAAGTGTCCAAATGTTAAAAGTTATGTTGATTGCCCATACCTCAAAATGAATGCAGGTATACTGGAGCTCAAACCATAACATGCGTACTATTCACAAGTACAAGGGCAAATGCTAATCACAGGGATGAATTGGTGTGACTTTGTTTTCTCAGCTGAGGAAGACATACTAGTACAAAGAATTTACAGAGACAGTGACATGTTAGATTTCATCAGGGACAAAGTAGACGGGTTTTATTTCCATGTCTACATGTGCAGAAATGCATGTAATGTGTGGAAATCCACGTCACCACGGCAATGTAAAGTGATGTAATGTTAGTGGACTGTAATGCAATGGAATAGATGTAAGTTACCTAATGAAATGTAATGTAAATGTTTATTTACTGGTATAAATTTATGATGCAACATTGAATGTAGTGAGTTGATTTTTGGGTCCATTGAATGAGAAGTAGACTCAGCAGACATCCGGGCAGTATCAACAATACATTTATTCATATTCTGGTTACCTAACATTACCTTCGCACACAACGATGCTCATTTGAGTCCCCTACAACCTTCTGCAACTTAAACCCATCCCTCAGTTATTTTTTTTCTTCTTCGTACAGTAGCTCTCATTTTGTTCGTTTTGATTCATATTCACCGCTGTATAGTAGTTGAAGCAGGAAAAAAACCGAAGAAACTCTTCTGCCGACACCCGGGGAAAACGAAGTACGTCACGCGAGTTGTGCACAGCCTTTTGAGAGCAAGTAATCATTTGCTGTTCCCAGTCTTTATATGCCCTGGATTAAACATATGTTGTTTGGGGATTTAAATTATAATTTTTTTATGCAAAGAAAACAAAATAATTTCGCGAAGAAGTTTGATAATGTTAGGTTTTGTGTGTGAGGCCGCATTTTAATCCACAAACAACATGTGTAATCCAGGGCAGATGACATTTCATTTTTTCGCTGATTCAGCATTAAATAACGTGCTACACCTATGGTACTCAGCCGTACCATTTTAATTGAACAACATCTTCCAAAGTAACAACTTTGATGCCCAAAGAAACCTGGCAGACGGTCTATAAAAGGAGGGTTCGAATCGTAGAGTATCAGTAGTATTATAGCGTCTTGGCTTCAGTGATGGCACTGCGAATTTCATCACATCGCATCGCAGATACACACAATTCAATGCATTTCCAATGTGCATCTGAATTTAAATTATTCAGATGGCGAATATCCCAGAAGTTAAACTGCCATTACTGTGAATCACTCTTAATGTAATTCATGGGATGTCTGTGTAGGCCTACACTTAATTCGCTAAAATGTAGGAAATAAGATATTGGGTTGGTCGATTACATTTAGCAACTACAACCTCCTTCAACCACGTGCATTTTTATTCATTCCATTCATCGAGGGTAATTTCCCCCCAGATCCGCCTAGGTGTCACTATTGGCCAGCTTAGGCAATGATCGTATAGCCTGTATAAAGGGGGTCTTAAAGTCTGTTCAGCATCTTCCAAAGAGTTCCACTTTCAGCGCAACCGTGCATGAGCGTTCATAACTGAGACCATTTTTGTTTTGAGCTGTTTTCAGGAAAGTGCTCCATGAACACCCCTCCCCCCCAAGGGATGAGAGTGCTAGAGATTACCATTTGCATGGTATTTTCCCCTGTCCAGAAGTAAATTATAGGCCTTCATATTATCTTTGAAAATGTGCAATGTATTCTGCTCTGATCTCTCCCCTCTCTCTGTCTCCCTATCTCCTCTGTCTCCCTATCTGATATGTCTCACGATATCATCCTGTCTCGCAATCTTCTCCTCCTCACTATCTCCTCTCTGTCTTTCTTTATCTCTTCTGTCCCCCTATATCCTCTGTCTCCCAATCTTCTCTGTCTCCCTCTCTGTCTCACTATTTCCCCTGTCTTTCTGTCTCCAAATCTCCTTATCTCCCTGTCTCCCCATCTCCTCTCTCTTTATCTTTCTCACTATCTTGTTTGTCAATCGGACCCCCTATCTCCTCTGTCTCTCTATCTTCCCTGTCTCCCTATCTCCTCTGTCTCTCTGTCTCCCCATCCTCTCGTCTCCAAAATAGGTCAAAGTATCTGGAGGAACGCTGTTCCCTCGCTTACTGCGACACCACCGTCTACAAGCCACAGCAAACACACATCACACCGGGACCCGTATAGAGGCATTGAAAGAAAATCCAAAAAATACAGAAAAACATGAGAAAGCCATTCAGAAATGTTTTTCTGTTTCAATTGCCCGCCCAATAAAGCCGCAATAGATGAGTTACGTTATTGAATCTCACCCATTTAAATCGTAACCTAAAGATAACTATTTAGCAAGTGTTCCATATTTTTGAATTCATGCTAGCTGGCGTAGTTCACAAGTAACCAAGTTTTTTTAGGTGGAAGAGGAAGAGGAGCGCTGTTTGAACACGTTAGCGGGGACAGGGCTGAGCAGGCAGGACCACAAAGTATCCACCACAGGCCTAAAAAAAGCCCCTTGGAAAGCAGAAGGTGAAAACTTGGGTCGCCTTCAGCGTGCATTTAAAGACACCAGGTGCAAGACTAAATGTGCCAGCGAGGGAAATATGCTTCACATTTTAATAACAAGAATGATTTACATTACTGACTTTTTGGTCGTTTGGAATTTTCTGGACCGTTGCCCACAAACGTATTTCAAACTTGTACACACTGGTTAATTTCCCCCCCAAAAAATTTTGACTAAAACAATTGTTGATTCCCTAATTTTACTAAAATAAAAAATAACTAAGTTTCAGTAATAAGCAATGTGGGCAAATCGTTTGTGTCAGTAAGGGTGTGTTTATTCTCACAAATCACATGGCTGTAACAAGGTCCATTGCTACACATCACCTTGATGGCTGCTGCACACCATCGAGGTGACTTTTATTGGGCACCACGACAATGATGCGGTGTTATCATGGTGTAGATTCCAATTTTATTCTAAAAGGTTGTGGTAAGATGAACATTACCATGGTGTCACTGTTGTGGGGAGACGCGACTGGTTTAACCGGTGCACACTGATTACTCAATGTGCAACAGGTGTGCAGCCTTACCAAGCCCCTGAGTTCAGACTCTTCCAGTTAAGGCTGCTTAAGCCAGTCCACATACCCCAAAAAATCCCCCCCCCCCATCCAAACTACCATACATAAAACTCGGACCAGCGGTTACCGCTATCCCAACTGCAATCAACTTAAATCTTTTCAGGGTTTAACCATACCCAAATAAAAAAAACAAAACCCCATTGTCCCAAAACCTCCCCAGGGTGACCGCCAACCCACCCTCCCCCTCCTTCATTGAGACGACGAGAGGCATCTGCCTTGACTGGTGGAGATCTCGGTGGACGTTGCAGGGCTGTCTGGACGGTCAGGGTTACGGTTCAACTGGCTGTTGGTGGTAGCTTCACCGAGGGCCGGAAACAGCATGCGGGAGGACCACCTTCTTCCAGGGCGAAAGGGCCTTTTATCTTTATTTTAGGCGGAATGAGTTGTGCGCCTCCCGTTCCGGAGCTCTGCCCTGTTAATTGACTATACTAAACATCACTGAAGACGCATATTAACTGATTTACCTTTACTTTGCTTAGCAGTTTTCCCCCCCACTAGCCCATACTATGTTGCAATTAAACAATGTGTGATGAATGGACAATAAACAATGGAACAGTTTCATAACATTTTCTTTTTAATTATTTTTAAATAACTTTGTATGCATGAAACATAAAACATACATAAACAACCTCCATCATAAAATTGAAGATGCTCAAGAATATTTTACATGAAAATAAACTAAATAAGCAAAAAGGATCAAGTCTAATAAATTGCACGTACAAAAATGGCACAAAGAATGTTCATGGATATTTAACTAATCATGACAATAGATGAACTCCACTATGCAAAAGCTCTTAAGAACACTGGAAGGACACTTTAATGTTTCCTGTTATGGACCCATAAACTCGAGATAACTGACACTCAAAACCAAAACAACAATCCTTATTATTAACTACAAACAGTAGTTGTGTAGTTTTCTATGCACCAAATTGTAATTTTCTATGCACTAAATTGAAGCAGCATTAGAATTTGACGCGTCTCGACTTCCTTATGGCAAAAACAGCAGCAATAGTAGTTGTACTAAAATTCAGAGGACAGTGGAACATGAAAGGATAGGGTGTCCTCTCCTCCTGCCGGTGCCTGGGCTCTGCATAACATTGCCCTGAGTGATATCTGGCCAATTAAAAAAACACTGGTCATTTTACATTTGCATTTATAGGTTATCAATTGAAAGTTCATTTTATAATTGTATTAACCTTTATTTTAGAACAGCGGAAAAACGCATCTTATTGAGAATTTAAAACTCTTTTTTGCCAAAAGAGTTATGTTAGCTAGTAGCAAGATAGCAAAGAAGGTTAACAGTCTACAGCAATATTAGGTGATGCACAATACTAATTAGTTTGAAACTTATACCAAATGGCTGAGGAGAGTTCATTATTCACCTATACTGCGCGGCTTCTTTGTCTATCTTCTTTTGGAGTTTTTCCGATCCCTGAACACCAGTTTTTAGACCTCTTAATTTTGAGAATCCATCCATATAACTGTGTTCAGCTTGACGAAATATGCAGTGGTGCTAAGCCTTATACTTTTGACTGTTTCAGGTGAGTGGCTTCCAGACTAACATTTATTCACTAGGAGCCACAGTGGGCCCCATAACTTAAAATTTTAAGGGGCGCAAGCAGAAAATTTATTGAGACCAGCGCACACCGAAATCAACTTTGCTATATAGTTTCCTATTAAGGTTCACTGATATTCTGATAAATTACTACTTTGCAATAAATGCAGAAACTACCAATCTTATAAATTCATATTTTATTGAATGTGCAAACAGTTGTAAACATATACACCAGTTCAAAACAGCTTAAAAATGACAAGATGAATAGTGAATATTCTCTTTCCTGTGTAGCACAAATAACAGTAACAAGTTTTTAAGACACATAACTTGTGGCCTAAAACACTTCCTAGAAAAAGATGTTTCAGACTGGCACTGTGTTTGGTCAATATGTGTCATGTTATACATTATGTTTAACGTTACTGGGTAGACAGTACGAGCTGATAGTCGGCTTCCGCCGCCATTTTCCATTGTTTTGATGCCGGGTATGTGACAATCTGTGGATATCGCGCAGGATAACTCCATCGAACCCGCCTCTTTTCACGTTAGCTATCACAGTGGTCATTCGCCGGCCCCCCCCCCCCCCTCCCCCCCCGCCTCCTCACACCAATTTGGCAGCTGTCTCCTTTTGGAGTAAATGTCGGCTTAAGCAAACCAGCTCATTTTCTGCATTACCGCCAACTTAGTGGACTGTGAAATTTGTCAGCAAAAAAAAAAAAAAAAAATCGGCAGATTAACTTGTCGCGTCATGCGCGAGTAGATTCAAAGATTTACTCGCACTGTCACAGATTTTGGTCGCAAAATGCGACCATTTGGTCGCAGTCTGGAGCCCTTAATAAGTAGGAAAATAATTGCGACTAATTGTGTTCAAAGAGCTACGGATAAAAACCGTAAGGGTTATGATTGGCTTCAATGCTTCCTTTCTTATTGAGTGTATCGAGTATAGGGTACACAGGACCATCCTTCAGGAAAGGAAAGGAGCTAATGTCCGTCCCACAATTCTTGCGGCAGGAACAATTATAAAGAAAATTGCATCAATCAGCGGTTCAATCAACACATGCACTGACAAATTATGTCATACATCATATTAATGTCAATTCATAACTGGGATTCATGTACGATAAATAATGAATGGACAGGGGTTGAACTTGGAGAAACCATTTCCGTTCACGTTTGTGCCTAAATACTTTTATTTCAGATCCTTGGCAATGAAGTTCTATTTTTTCTCTGAGTTATATAGCCTGCATGGAGCAACACAGAGTATGACAAATTATCTAACTGATGTGGCGCTTAGTAGACCATCTTCGCGAAAAGATTGTACAGTAGGTTCACCAGGACAGATCAACGTCAAAAAACGTACATCTTCCGTACTTTCCTAACCTCTTTTCTTAACCACAATAAAAAAAGGGTCATGCCACTTTGATACTTCCGGTTAATCTCTCTCAGTAAATTCCCTTTCTAAGCAAAACACAATGCATCGATCCGTTCGCAGCACAAGCACCTATGCATTCTCTGTCACATCTTTGCTTGACCTCATGAAGTTTTCCATCAAGGTCAAGGAAAAGCTGTAGGAAAGGAAATAGAATGTAATTTAATTCGACCTTAGCCTAAAACAATCTGACTGCACTTACACTGGGCTGCCGTGGTGTAACCACAATGTTCGAAGATGGACTACTCAAACGCATCTTAGAAACTTTGCCCCATGTGTTCTTCCTGCGTTGTTGCATGCAGGCTGTATAAATGTGGACAATCCATTGAAAAATATATAACTTCATTACCAAGGCTGGATTAAAATAGAAAAAATTAATAAAGCTTCCC
>OLKM01002518.1:49344-65555 GCA_900291075.1 Melanogrammus aeglefinus
AAAAGAATAAGGCTGCTAGCAATTACCCTTTGCATGGTCTTATCCCCTGTCCAGAAATAAGTTATAGGCCTTCTTCTTAACTTTGAATTTGAAAATGTGCAATATACTCTGCTCTGATCGCCTCTCTCTCTCTGTCTCCCTATCTCATCTGTCTCACTATATCATCCTCTGTCCCCCAATCTTCTCTGTCCCACTATCTCCTCTCTCTGTTTCTTTATCCCGTCGGTATCCCCATCTCCTCTGTCTCCCTATCTCCTTTGTCTCTCTGTCTCCCCATCCTCTCGTCTCCAAAATAGGTAAAAGTATCTGGAGGAACGCGGTTCCCTCACTTACTGCGACACCACCGTCTACAGGCCACAGCAAACACACATCACACCGGGACCCGTTTAGAGGCATAGAAAGAAAACAAAAATATACAGAGAAATAGGAATGTTTTTCTGTTTTCAATTGTCCGCCTAATGAAGCCGCAATAGATGAGTTACGTAATTTAATCTCCCCCTATTAAATCTGTACATGTAACCTGAAGATAACTATTTAGCAAGTGTTTGATATTCTTGAATTCATGCTAGCTTGCGTATTTTTAGGTGGAAGAGGAGGAGGAGCGCTGTTTGAACACGTTAGCGGGGACAGGGCTGAGCAGGCAGGACATTAAAGCATCACCACAGGCCTAAAAATGCCCCTTGGAAAGCAGAAGTGAAACTTGGTCGCTTCAGTGGTGCATTAAAGACACCAGGTGTGAGACTAAATATGGCAGCAAGGGAAATATGCTTCACATTTTAATATCAAGAATGATTTACACATTTAATATATCAAGAATGATTTACATTACTGACTTTTTGGTGGGTTTTGGAATTGTCTGGACCGTTTCCCACAAACGTTTCTAAACTTGTACACTTGTACTGGTTAATTTCCCCCCCAAAAAAGTTTAGACTAAAACAATTGTTGATGCTCAAAGATTTCCTAATTTAACTAAAATAACAAATAAATAAGTTTCAGTTACAAGCAATGTGGGCAAATCGTTTGCCATAGTGTCAGTAAGGCTGTGTTTATTCTCACAAATCACATGGCTGTAACAAGGTCCATTGCTACACATCACCTTGATGGCTGCTACACTCCATCTATTCTGTCATTTATTGGGCCACTACAACAATGATGCATGTTATCGTGGGTGTAAGATTTCCAATTTATTATAAAAGTTGCGGTAAAATGAACATCACAAATGGTGCTCAACCTGTGTGGGGAGAACGACTGGTTTAAACGCGGTGCAACTGATTACTCAATGTGCAACAAGGTGTGCAGCCTTAACCAAGCCCCTGAGTTCAGACTCTTCCAGTTAAGGCTGCTTAAGGCCCGCGTTCAGACTGCCAGCCGAAATCCGATTTTTAGCCCATCCAGATTGAAACCGGATGACTCTTTTGTAGTCTGAACAGTCCCAAGTCACATGAAATCCGATTTTTGCGAAACGGATCGGAACCACCTCCGGGAGGTGGTTTCAGATCGCATTTGGACAGATGCGTCTCAGTCTGAACAGCTCCAAACACTCAGATCGGATTTGACTGTCCGTGACGTCATTCTACGCGACGCCAGACCTGACCCAATGCGCCAAACCACCCGCCTCAGTCCTTGGACAGAGGAAGAAACGAAAATGCCTCATTAATCTGTGGGGAAATGGGTCCGGTTCAAGTGAAGCTCGAGGGCAATGTATCGGAATAAGATCGATTTATGAAAGTCTTTCGCGTTCTTTGATCCATCTTGTTTGTTATTGTTTTTTTCGTCGATCGTGCTATTACATGACGTCACGCAATACACGCGCTGGATGGCGCCTCCGCTCCGAGACGTTCGCTGCTACAGCAACCTGTCAGATGGGTCAATAATGTGGCGCAGTCTGAACAGAGCCAAATGCGATTTGGACACTTGCTAAAACAGTGTGGACAGGTCAGCCCTAAAGAGGTGATATGAGAAGGAATCCGATTTGAATCCAAATTTTGCCTGCAGTCTGAACGCGGCCTAACTGTAACGTTCACACCAAAAGCGAATTGAAGCGACCAAAATCATCCGGAAGTTCATTTCACTTTCTATGGGGTCTAAGCGACCAGACGCGACCCAAGCGACGTCCAACGCTACAGCGGCAAAAGTCTAGACGACCAGAGAGGATCCCAAAAAAGTTTGATAATTATTTAACTATATATGCAAATTACTAATGACGTGGATCAGCGAACCAAATACTGACAGCCAATCGGAAAAGTAAGACGTTCTTTGCTTGTGTGGATTCCCGGGGAACACCGAACACCGGCAATTTGGTCCTACCTAACATATTTTTGGTTCCTTACCTACACTGTCTTCACTAAAATGGTCAACTGAAAGTTTAATCGCGGCTGTTAACGTGGGTAGACCCGGTGTTATGATACAAAAGTGCCTTTTTCACTTCCCGAGGTCGCAACTCAAGAAGAGGCTCTGGGCTTGGGCAGAGCGTGTCACGTGTGGTTGGTTGCTCCTGGTCAGCTAGTTAATGAAACGTTTGAGATTATTGTAAAATAGGCGCGATACATGCCTGTCAACCCGAGATCCTAGCACACCTAATCATCCTTGATGCTCAATGAAGGCTAATCTAGTTTCAAATATCGAAAATGCATTCGTTATGGAGCATAGGAATAATACGTTGTGCAAAGGAATAATACACGCATAGCCCTATATATCGCCAATCAGATGATTGCATACTGACATAATTGCTGTTATTAGTAAGTCTAAGTACACTTAACAAGAGACTTATTTATAGAAAATCTCACTCTGTCGCTCTAGATACCCGGTCGCAATTAAGCACGAATCAATTTTGATTTGCTCTACAGTACCACCAATTTAACTAAAAAATCTAGAGGGAAGATCAGTACGAGCACTGTTTGAACACGTTAGCGGGGACAGGGCTGAGCAGGCAGGACATTAAAGCATCACCACAGGCCTAAAAATGCCCCTTGGAAAGCAGAAGTGAAACTTGGTCGCTTCAGTGGTGCATTAAAGACACCAGGTGTGAGACTAAATATGGCAGCAAGGGAAATATGCTTCACATTTTAATATCAAGAATGATTTACATTACTGACTTTTTGGTGGTTTTGGAATTGTCTGGACCGTTTCCCACAAACGTTTCTAAACTTGTACACTTGTACTGGTTAATTTCCCCCCCCAAAAAAGTTTAGACTAAAACAATTGTTGATGCTCAAAGATTTCCTAATTTAACTAAAATAACAAATAAATAAGTTTCAGTTACAAGCAATGTGGGCAAATCGTTTGCCATAGTGTCAGTAAGGCTGTGTTTATTCTCACAAATCACATGGCTGTAACAAGGTCCATTGCTACACATCACCTTGATGGCTGCTACACTCCATCTATCTGTCATTTATTGGGCACTACAACAATGATGCAGTGTTATCGTGGTGTAAGATTCCAATTTATTATAAAAGTTGCGGTAAATGAACATCACAAATGGTGCTCAACTGTGTGGGGAGACGACTGGTTTAACCGGTGCACTGATATAAAGTGACGCCAGGAACATGACTGAATGCGCCAAACACTCTCTCCATGATCTTGCAGATGAAGATCAGTAAACGCCATTTAACGCGACAATCTACAAGCACACTCTGTCGTTTGGGATCTCGGTTCCGTATCAAGCGAAGCTGTCAGCATGTATCTTAGATATATAGTCGATTTATGATATAGTCTATTCGCGTAGTTTGATATATATATATATGTATATGTTTTCCACGCGCTAATACACTGATCGTGCAGCACGTATATCGCGCATGCATAACAGTCCTCTGCTGATAGCCGACGTCATGCTTTGCTACAGCAACCTGTCAGATGGTTCAATAATGTGGCCCAGTCTGAACAGAGGCAAATGCGATTTGGACGACTGCACTTAGCTAAAACAGTGTGGACAGTCAAGCCCAAAAATCGGATATGAGAAGGAATCCGATTTGAATCCGATTTGCCTGCAGTCTGAACGCGGCCTAAGTGTCACTGTCCACATACCCCAAAAAAATCCCACCCATCCAAAATACTATACATAAACTCGACCAGGGTTCGCTACCCAACTCAATCAACTAATTGTTTTCAGGGTTACCATACCCAAAATAAAAAAACAAAACCCCATTGTCCCAAAACCTCCCCAGGGTGACCGCCAACCCACCCTCCGCCTCCTTCATTGAGACGACGAGAGGCATGGGCTGCTGCCTTGACTGGTGGAGTTCTCGGTGGACGTTGCAGGGCTGCCTGGATCGGCAGGGTTAAGGTTCAACTGGCTGTTGGTGGTAGCTTCACCGAGGGCCGGAAATAACATGCGGGAGGACCACCTTCTCCCAGGCCGAAAGGGCCGTTCCCCAACTCCCTCATGGAGCATGGGGTCCTGGGCTGACGTACAGGCTGGCAGAAGTGTGGTATGGCCTGGACTGCTCCAGGCTGATTTCAAGGGAGGCTAGCCACAGACGTTTGCCTGTTGCTGTGGCTGTTGATGCCTCCTCCGTTGGTCTGTTGGACTGCACTGTTGGGGAAAAAGGCTGGTGCTGGGTGGTGGCTGTCAGGAGATTGCTGGTTAAACCTGTGCACGCTGATTACTCAATGTGCAACAGGTGTGCAGCCTCACACTGACCCATTCTCGACCAGGTGGGGCTGCTTAAACCAGCCATCAACCACACACACAATCACACATAAACAATGCCATTTAACTTTCTTTCGCTCTGTATTTGTGAGACCAATCATGCTGCTGGGGACATATATCTTTAAGCTCCTAATTGGCGAACACAAACTTGGAAAGATTCAAATCAATATTGTACTGACTGTCCACTGTAGAAATACGCTTATTAGAATTGTTTTCTTCACTATAAAGTCTCCCCAAAAGGAAAGAAGCCGAAAACCCACTCCCACTTTTTGGTTTCCAGCTGAGGCTCTATGCAGTCTATCTATAATAAGAGCCGGCCCTCCCTATACACAAATTAAGCGGCCGCTTAGGGCCCCCGACCGCCAGGGGCCCCCCAAGTGAGCTGTATTTTATCTTTATTTTATTGATTTTTTTTTATACACAAAGCAATTTTACAAGATATTATAACATTATAAAGCATACAGCTCTCATATTAGGTATAAGAAAAGAATGGTGAAATTGAGAAATCTTGACTGTGTCTGTCCCATAGACTGTATAGAGGTTCTGATCATGATAAACAAAAAATGACCTGATTCTGACTGACCTGGCAACCCTAAACATGTGGTTAATGTAATGCTCGGTGTTGCTGAGAGGGCAACAAGCAAGGAACAGGGTGTTTGATTCAGCGCAGGCGCTTGTTTGACTGATCCCAAAACTGGCAACCGCGATGATGACGACGATACGGTTCATGACAAAGCTAAACAAAGCTCACTACCTTTGTCCGGTATCGCCTCTCCCCGCTCTCTCTCCATGGGCCGGTTCTAGCCCTTTGGTAGCACTAGGCGGAATGAGTTTTGCGCCTCCCGTTCCCATAGCGAGCGGAGCGCTGCCCTGTTAATTGACTATACTAAACATCACTGAAGACACATATTAACTGATTTACCTTTACTTTACTCTTTACAGTTTTCCCCCCCACTAGCCCATACTACGTTGCAATTACACAATGTGTGATGAATGGGGAATAAACAATGGAACAGTTTCATAACATTTTCTTTTTAATTATTTTAAATAACTTGTATACATAAACACATCAACATACATAAACAACCTCCATACATAAATTGAAGATGCTCAAGAATATTTTACATGAAATTAACTTAATAAATAAGCAAAAAGGATCAAGTCTAATAAATTGCACGTACAAAAATGCCACAAAGAATGTTCATGGTTATTTAACTAATCATGACAATAGATGAACTCCATAAACTGTGCAAAAGGTCTTAAGCACACTATAAGGACACTTTAATGTTTCCAGTTTATGACCCATAAACTGGATTAACTATACACTCAAACTACAAACAAAAGTCCTATTATGGATACTGTACGTACAACTACGAACAGTAGTTGTGTAGTTTTCTATGCACCATAATTGTAGTTTTCTATGCACCAAATTGAAGCAGCAGTAGAATTTGACGCGTCTAGACTTCCTTATGGCAAAAACAGCAACAATAGTACTAGTTGTACTAAAATTCAGAGACAGTGAACATGAAGGATCAGGTCTCCTTTCTCCTGCCGGTGCTGGGCTCTGCAAATATTGCCTGAGTGCATCTGGCCAATTAAAAAAACACTGGTCATTTCATGTAGGTTTTGCATTCATGTAGGTTATCAGTGAAGTTATGTTAGCTAGTAATACGTAGCAAGATAGCAAAGTAGGTTAAGCAGTACAGCAATATTAGGTGATGCACAATACTATTTAGTTTGAAACTATAATGGCTGAGGTCACTTACCACTATACTGGGCTTTCTTTTCTTCTTCTTTTTTTTTGCGTTTTCGTCCCTGTACACCATTGTTTAGACCTCTTAATTTTGAGAATCCATATACTGTATGTCAAGCTTGACGAATATGCAGTGTGTAAGCTTTACTTTGACTGTTTCAGTGAGTATACTTAATAAGTAGGAAAATAATTGTGACTAATTGTGTTCAAAGAGGTACGGATAAAAACGTAATGTTATGTAAATGGCTTCAATGCTTCCTTTCTTATTGAGTGTATCGAGTATAAGGTACACTGGACCATCCTTTAGGAAAGGAAAGGAGCTAATGCCGTCCCACAATTCCTTGCCGGAAGGAACATTTAAAGAAATTGCATCAATCAGCGGTTCAATATCAAACATGACTGAACAATTATGTCATACATCATATTAATGTCATAACTGGGATTCATGTCGATAAATATGAATGGACAGGGGGTTGAACTTGAGAAACCATTTCACGATGTGACAACCATTTCCGTTCACGTTTGTGCCTATACTTTTATTTCAGATCCTTGGCAAATAAAGTTATATATTTTATATTGCCTGCATGAAAGCAACAACACGGAGTATGCAAATTATCTTAACATGTGCGCTTAGTAGCCCATCTTCAGAAAGTTGTAGGTTCACCAGGACAGATCAACGTCAAAAAAGGTATATCTTACGTACTTTCCGAACCTCTAACTGTAAAAAAGGTCATGCCACTTTGAATACTTCCGGGTATTTCCCTCAGTTAAATTGCCTTTCTAAGCAAAAAAACATGCATCGATATCCGTTCGCAGCCCCAGCACCTATGCATTCTCTGTCACATCTTACCTTGACCTCATGACTTTTTCCATCAAGGTCAAGGAAAAGTCGTTAGGAAAGGAAATAGAATGTAATTTAATTTGACCGTAGCCTAAAAACAATCACAATCTGACTGCATTTACACTTAGGCTGCCGCGGTGTAACCATAATGTTCGAGAAGAAGGACTTACTCAAACGAAACTTTGCCCCATGTGTTCTTACTGTGTTGTTGCATGCTGGCTGTATAAACGTGGACAATCCATTGAAAAATATATAACTTCATTACCAAGGCTGGAATTTAAATAGAAAAATTTAATAAAGCTTCCCAGTCACAAAAGCTAAACAAAGTGGTTGATAATATTTAAGGATGGCAAATATACAATTGGAAAAAATCTTACTGCTGTTTTTATTGTAGGATGATTGAGTGGATTGCTATCATACTATATATTGATTAATGAGCATGATTAAATGTATGAATATAATTGATGTTTTACTTCACTTTACACAGTTTCTGTAAAGATCTTCTGAGTGGGAACAGGGAACGATAGCAGCAGTCGGACTGTTACATTTGATTACAAGGCATACAAACAATACCTTTATTTTCTTTGAATAACATGATAGGCTACATGTTACATGTTCAAAACATGACAATGAGCAACATACACACAAGAACACAAAGTCAAGATCTTGTCTTTGTCCACGCAGTTCCAATCTGAGAGAGCAGAGCACATAATCCCTCTGGCCTTAGACTTTGAGGCAACATAAAATAACATGAAAGCACACCATTTAATGGTTTCACCTATATTTACATTTACATTTTGGGCATTTAGCACACGCTTTTATCCAAAGCGACTTGCAATAAGTACATTTGACATAAGAAGTGCAACAATATATCGCTGTCGGTACAGAAAGGATGTTCATAGAACCAAGTGCAAGTACAACAATCGCTAGGCTAAACAATTCCCTGTGTTACAGCAATGATAGCAGCTACTGCAGTTGCTACACAGTTAAGTACTAAAATACAATGCAACACAATGCAATACAATACAGTGTTCAATGGTGGAGGGTGGCTATGGAGAGTCGAGGTGGACTCTGAACAGGTGAGTCTTGAGTCTTTTTCGGAAGATAAGTGAGCGACTCTCTGCGGTCCTAAAAGAACGGAAGGGAGCTCGTTCCACCACTGGACGTCCCAGAAACTGAGAAAAGTTGGGACCTTTGCTCTCTTATGCACGAATGCGGACCAGACGTCGAGCTGAGGTAGTTGAGCCAGAGGGATCGAGCTGGGGTGTGTGGCTTTAGCAATGCTTGGAGGTAGGCAGGGGCAGTTCCATCGACTGCCTTGTATGCCAGTACCATCGTCTTAAATTTGATGCGAGCTACTACAGGGAGCCAGTGGAGGTCCCGGAAGAGGGGGGTCACATGGGAAAACTTCGGTACCGGTAACTTCGGTATACTGTAGTTGCCTTATAGATTTTCACAGGAAACATTGCAGCAGCCAGACATATCTTATTGTACACAAGACATAATACATATTACATGCTATTTTTGGAGAAATTACATGCTTAACAACATTCCAAATGTAGACCTGCATGTACGATTTAATCAAAAGATAGAAAACAACATTAAAAAAAACTGAAAAGGTATAGGCTGACAGAATTTTAGATCTTTAAACAGCCTTACATCAATATTATTAACTGATGATTATAATAATAGTGTGTAAGTTAACGTAAAATCATTATGAGAGAAATGCAAAAATGTGTAAAGGATCTGTGATTCCTTTGTGCCATGTCACGTAGCATCTCAACCAACATTTGACACCGCATTGAATTATGCAAAAGAACAGTGGGATTTTCTCCTCTCGCTCAACCTTATAAGTTCTGAAGTGTAAAACAGGACATCTTCCTCCTGTTCAGCTTCAAACACAAACCATAATTTTCTGTAGCAGTACTTGCTGCTGCTCCTGGCTGCTGGCTCTGGTGAGGCTTTATATGAGAAAATATCCAACCAATAAGAAAACATATTGATTCATAGTTTAAGTAGCTCATTTATGACCAAAAGCTTATATTCTCTACAGGTGGGAACTGTGAACAACTTACTCAGAAGCCAGAGTCTCTGATTATCCGACTTTGGTAAACCTCTGATCATACTGTTGGTTGCTGGACAGCTGGATCAGACCAACCCGAAGGACATGCACTGGAATGGATTGGACAAGATTTTATACTGGGGACAAACTAATGAAAGACTCCCTTAGTAGTAAATTCAGTCTCACCCTTGACGTGGCCAGTAAAACAATTACTTTGCAAGGGCAAAACATGCAGGCCTGGAGACAGAGCTCAGAGCTGTGTATTATACTGTGCCAGAGAGAACACAACATTACACAACTGTTATAAAAGGATGAACAAAAACCCTTCACCACCATGAAGTGCTATTTGCTTGAATCCTCTAGAGGGGGAGCTCTAAACCAAACACATCAGCTGATAAATAGAGGGAGAGATTAATGCCGAGCTCGCTAGAACATTTTAATTTGACTTTCTTTATTGATTGATCAGTTAGACCTACTGACTAACTTACCGACCAATTTGTTTGAAATATATAAACAGGGAAAAAATATATTTTGTTAACAACTCATGCAGATATTTCTTGTGAAGATGTTTACATGGTTCATTATCCTAATTTGTGTAGTAAGTAATTATTATGAAAAATATTTACTTTTTCATGTCTTTTTAATTAAAAGATTGCCGTATTAATCTTCACAGCTGGACTTGGAAATAAAGCATCAGCCAGACATATATAATTTTATCTCAAGACAGAACACATATAACACCTTATTATTAGACAGATAACATTTCTTAAAAGACCTTAAAATGAAATGTTATAAAAGGACGTTATTAATAAAAAAAAGAGTTAGGCCTAAAAATATCATGATCCATACAAGACTTGCATCATACACACAATAACACAAAATATTGATCATAAAACAGCCTTTATTCTCAAATTACATTTACAATCATATTAATCCGACTTTTTTTAAATGCAAGCAAATATAAAAAATGATATGTATTATTCAAAATCTTAATAACACTTTAAAATAACGAAAAGAAAATAATACAAAAAAAATATTGTAGCAATATGGTTAAGTAACACAATATCAAATAGAGCAAAAACGTGTAAAGATCTGTGATTCCTGTCCACCATGTCAAGTAGCGTCTCAAGCACTATCTGCTACCTCATTTAAATATGCAAATAGGACTGTGGGTCATTCTCTTTTCTCTCAGTCGTATAAGTTCTCAAGCGTAGGACAGGACATTTGCCTCCAGTTCAGCTTCAACACAAACCATGTTCTCTGTAGCTGTACTGCTGCTGCTCCTGGCTGCTGGCCTCGGTGAAGGCTTCATGAGAAAACATCCACCCATAGAAAAAATATCGATTCATAATTGAGTGAACTCATCTAAAAATTCTCTACAGGTGTGAACTGTGTGAACAGCTATCTCAGCCAGAGACTCTGACTATCCAACCTGGTCAACCTCTGACCATCCGCTGTCAGGTCTCTTATTCTGTTAGTAGCTACTGGACAGCTTGGATCAGACAACCCGAAGGACACGCACTGGAATGGATTGGCATGTTAATTCCTGGGACCAAATACCAGAAAGACTCCCTTAGTAGTAAATTCAGTCTTGCCGTTGACGGCTCCAGTAACACAGTAACTTTGCAAGGGCAAAACATGCAGCCTGGAGACTCAGCTGTGTATTACTGTGCCAGAGAGTCACAGGTGGTTTACAAACTGTTGGTGAAGGGATGAACAAAAACCCATCACCAATGAGGTGTTATTATCTTGAATCCTCTAGAGGGGGAGCTCTAAACCAAACACAGCATTCAAAATAGATTATTTAAGTCATGAACATCAGCTGATAAATAGAGGGAGAGATGAATGCCAAGCTCGCTGGAACATTTTATTTACTTTATTATTCATTGATCAGTTAGGCCTACTGACTAACTTACTGACCGAATTGTTTGAAATATACAAACAGGGATATATTTTGTTAACAACTCATGCAGCTATTTATTTTGAAGATGTTTACCCGGTTTGTTATCCTGATTTGGTGTAAGATTATTATTATATGAAAACTTTTTATTGATTTTTTCAATTGTAGTTTTAATTAACAGAGTTGGCATATTAATCTTCACAGCTGGACCTGGAAACAAAGCATCCAGCCAGACATACACTATATCATTTAAATTCAAGACAAGACACATACAGTATACATACATAACATATAACACCTTATTATCAGACAGATAACATGCATTACAAGAATCAAAATTTGAGACCTGAATATAAGATGGTATAAAATGAAAGAAACCTCACATTATTGAAAAACAAAAAAAGGTTAGCCCTACAGACTGTATATCATGACCCATACACGACTTACAGCCTACGCACAATAACACAAAGTTTCCCTCTTAAAAGGGCCTTTTTTTCTCACATGACATTTTAAATTGTATAAATGTTATTTTTTAAATACAAGCAAATATTAATAATGATATGTATGATTATAAATCTTAACAACACTAAAAAAAATGTAAAGATGAAAAAGTATTACAGCAATATGGTTTAAATAACACACTATCAAATAGAGCAAAAACATGTAAATGATCTGTGATCCTGCCCCTCCGGTCACGTAGCATCTCAACCAACATTTGACACCTCATTGAATTATGCAAAAAGGACTGTGGGTCTTTCTCCTCTCGCTCTGCCTTATAAGTTGTTAAGTGTAGAACAGGACATCTTCCTCCAGTTCAGCTTCAACACAAACCATGTTCTCTGTAGCTGTACTGCTGCTGCTCCTGGCTGCTGGCTCTGGTGAGGGCTCATGAGAAAATATCCAACCCATAAGAAAACATATTGATTCATATTTTAAGTAGCTCATTCTGACCAAAAGCTTGTATTCTCTACAGGTGTGAACTCTGAACAGCTTACTCAGCCAGAGTCTCTGACTATCCAACCTGGCCAACATCTGACCATCCGCTGTCAGGTCTCTTATTCTGTTAGTAGCTACGAGACACATTTTATCAGACAACCTGATGGAAACTCACTGGAATGGGATTGGTAGGATTTATACGGGAGACAAAAAAGTGAAAGACTCCCTTAAGCAGTAAATTCAGTCTTTCCCTTGACGAGGCCCAGTAAAAACAATAATCTTTGCAAGGCAAAACATGCAGGCCTGGAGAGACTCAGCTGTGTATTACTGTGCCAGAGAGTCTCACACAGTGTTAGAAACTGTTGTGAAAGGATGAACAAAAACACTTCACCCATGAGGTGTTATCATTGATTCCTCCAGAGGGGAGCTCTAAACCAATTCAAATTATATTTTTAATAAATAATTTTTACTCATGAACATCCAGATTAATGAATGACTGTATGATACCTTTAAATTTACAGTGAGAGGTTGATTGCCCATTTTTTCTGGAACCACTATTAAATAACTACACGTTATTTTTTAGTCGTCAGAGAAGTTACAGACTAAACTAGTTGTGTTTAAATAGGAAAGTAGAATTTTTTTCAGAAATTATCAAAATTTGCAAGCAATTTTGACCATTAAATATATTTGCACTTTATTATTTCATTTATTTATCTTTTACACTTTAGATCAATGGTTAACTAACATCGTCTGACAGGGACCAGGAGAAGATGGCATCATTAAGACATTTAAGATGTTATTACAAGCCAGACAAAATACCCAAAACATGTTAAACAGTTGGCAGACAACAAACACAGTTAAGATTTCTTTTTTCCTTTTAAGATTTCATTGAATATTTACACGTTGAAGTAACTTATCTGAATTTTTTGCCTCTGAATTTAATCCTTTAAATTTTCCACAAAGTCCATTTGCAACCTGATTTTTTCAATGTTCACATAATTTCCAAATCTAATATTCAACAAAAAATCAATTCAATGTGCAATACGATGAAAATTCAGTGTAAAAAATTCAAAACTTCAATATCTCCATATATTCAACATGCCAAATTAAGCTGGCATTCAATGGTATGAAATTCATGTTAACAATCCGGACCCAGTAAAGCAATCGATCGTAGATGCTAGATTCGTGGTCAAGAATGGAGAGCGAGTGGGAATGATTGGCACATTTTCCATCGACGGCTGCGGGTCGGTTCGTTTTGCAACAGGTACAGCACGGGTTTGCAATTTTCCAACCGGACAAAAAGTGGGCGTGATGTTGACTGAAGCCGTATTAGGCGCCGTACTCATCTGTCAGTAAAATGTGGACGTCTGAAAGGGTCCAACAAGTCTCGAAGCTAACACAATGCCGTCATTGATTGCTCGACAGAATCGTCACTTCCGTGTTAAGGGGGAATATATAACCAATCAAACACAGTGAAACCGCAAGGTATTTCTATTGGGCAACAGCAAAAGCTTGTTTATTGAAGAAATTTGGGTTGGCCAGAAACTTTGCTCTCAATCCTTCTTGGACGTCCTACATTGTGTCGTTGCATTCCTTGTGTCCCATTCTTTCTTTTTCCTTGGCTTTTATTAGCAGGCTACACTGTTGTACGGCTACTATAGGTCACAATACTTATGTAGCTTGCCTGTACAATCACCATCCGGCTTAAAACCCTGTCCTTTCCCACAAGGGTTAACTGTCGGCGTGTGGAAACGCGAGCCGTAACTGAGCTGGGCTTCCCAACGGCAATGGCTTGATGATGGTGTCTTTGCTTTGTTGATAACAAAGTTATTCTAAACAGTATTTTGCACACAGAAGCCTATAATAGGAAATGCTCAAGGTAAATTAACGGTATTTAATCCCTTACTGACATGACTGAAAGGAAAGCAACAGTGTTGCACCGTAATAAACACCTGATCCATTGTATGTCTGTGAAATACTAATCAAAGATCAAATTGGTAATTGTATTTAAGCAGCATTAATAACAAGGTAGGGGGAGGGGATCTTATTGTTTTATTTTAAATGTTTTTTGTTATAATGGCACACCATGTTAAGGTAATATAACAATAGTGAAAATGCTCGAAATAGCAGCATGGAGATAGATATATTTTTTATTGTGCAGATAAGTTTATTGTGCATTATGCTATGAGTCATAAGTTAAGAAAGTTCCACAGAATGTTCTTGAGGGGGTAAGGAGTCCTGTTGGCCTTGTGGGAAACGCCTGTTGCTGAAGTTCTGGTAGTCCTTCCGAGCAAAGGGCGGACCGGATACAAGTTCCTGGACTAGATGGTTGGGCGATCTGAGTGATCTTCTTCTCTGTCTTCACCACCCTTACTGAGCGCCTTCTTCGTCTCCAGCAAGGCAGCTTGCTGTATCCCAGACTGAGAGGGCTTCTGGTAAGGAATGCTCTCAATAGCCCCTGAAGAAGATGGTTATGTGCAAGAAGGGGTCAGCTCTCCTCAAGCGGCGAAGGAAGGAGGCTTGCTAGTGCCTTGTTGATGAGGCAGGTTTGTTGGTGATCCATGTCAGGTATCTGTGATATGCGCCTCCAGGAACTTGGTGCTCCTTCAAGAACTACTGCACTGCCATTCCTGGGTGAGTGGGGGTGTGGGTGAATCTACCTGAAAGCGCCACAGTTAGTTGTTATTTTTGTTTTTTGATTAACATTGAGTTGAAAAGACTGTTGATATCACACAGTTGATGATTGATGTACCTCCTCTCTGTAGGGCTGAAGTCGTCCTGCCATTGCTTAGTAGGCGTGGCCCATGTACAGTAGATATCGTCTGTGATTTTGAATGATCGTGGTTTTAGTTTTGTGTGGCACAGCAGGTGCATTGACCGATCAGTGTGAACAACAGCGGCTTGCCAAGACGATGATCGCCTGGGGGACCTCGGTGTTCATGATGGGGTTGCGTTCCTCTGAGGAATTTTTTCAACTCTTGGACTGTCTGGTGCCAGAAAACTCGCAGTGCCGGTTGTGTGAAATTGGGAATGCCTGATGCCTATGCTTAGAGTTATCTCTCACCAAGGTGTTGGGGGATGAACTGCGTGAAGGCGGAGCTGAAGTCGATGAAGCAGCAGCTGCTCGTATAATGTTTTTTCCTGTTTTTACTGGAAGCTCAGGCAATAGTTAATGGAGTGCGTTTTGCTTAAATGGATCATCAATGGAATGTTTTAGACGTGTAGTGTGGGAGACTGGATTGTTGTAATGAGCCCCTGACCCAACTCACACTTCAATCAATGAATGGTGTGAGTGCAATGGCCGGTAAGTCGTTCAGTTATTGAGGCTGGGGGTTTTTAGGTAATTTGCATGATGGTGCGGCTTTGAAGCATGCTGGTACGATGGCTTGGCTCAGAGAGATGTTTGTAGATATCTGTGAGAACATCTGTTGAAGTTTGGACAGCAAACAGTTCTCATAGGCCAACAACGCCATGGTATGTTGTCGGGACCTAACAAGCTTCCTGAGGTTCACCTTGGTTAGGTGTCATCTGCACGTCAGCTTGGTCCAGTTTGAAGTGTTACATTGTCCGGGCAGGGGAGGGCTTTTGTTGATGTGGGGGTGTTATTTTCCTAAATCCGCCTGAAGAGGTGTATGTGTACTGAGGAAAGTTTAGTATTTATTCCTTGCATGGTGGGGTCGTTGGCCTGTAGTCTGTTATTTGACTGATGCTTTGCCAACAGGCGCCTGTAGTCCTTGTGTCAATGTGAAATGGGCTGGGGTTTTCCCTGTCCATTGGCACTATTGTCTGTTTCAGGCCGCAGGTTCAGGCTGCGCTCTTGCAGATCTGAGGCATCTTTTGTCCCCGGACTGTATTTGGCAGCATCGCGTGCTCTCAGGAACTCACGTACCAACCTATGTTTAACCAGGGTTTTGTCTCTATGTGTGTAATGCTTTATTGACTGTCACGTCTTCGAATGCATTTGTAATATGTAATCACAGTCACAGTGACATCTGTGTGTTCGTCAGTTGCTGTGTTGGTAGTGGTCAAGCCTTCCTAAAACAGTCCAGTCTCTGCAGTTTGAACAGATTC
>OLKM01002519.1:0-7500 GCA_900291075.1 Melanogrammus aeglefinus
CCGTCTGGCAGCTGCAGGAGTTTGAGTCTGGGGCGTGTGTGTTAGTGATGGTGCTTTGTTACTTTGGTCGCCAGTCTCTGGTAGGTTCATTCGTAGGTCCCCGTGTGGTTCTGGATTTTTGTTTACGTTTTGTGAATCATTGACCCCAGGGTGAGATATTGATGGCGGCAGATCGAGGGAGATTATCAGTAGGGTCTTGTATGTCCTTTCATTTATAAATAATTGCTCCGCAGTTGATTTTCTTCCCAAGCTGCTTACTATTGGGGTGGTGGGTGGGTGGGTGTTGGCAGATTCGACTTCCGACTGGTGAGGTCTTATCATTGTGTTTCTTGGTGTCCTTTACGTTATTGGTCTTGGTAATAGTGGAGTTTGGAGTGTGACTGTTGAGTTGGTGGAGGTGTTTTTACTGATAAGGATTAAACAGGTGCATTATAGGTCATTGAGTGGAGGACGCGAGGAGCTCTTATGCGGTTCAGATACACGATTCTAGAATGTCCTCCAGGATTAACATGTAACTAACGATACAGAGCCAGGAATCGGGCACGTTGTCACGTGGAAAGACTGGCCACACTACAGATTCGGGTGCGATGCTCTTTATTTGGTGTCATTCCCAGTTTACCCCCCCCCGGATATTTCGCCAATCCAGAATGCGTTTGAATGACATAATGTTTTACCTTTTTTGTATAAAGGTTCCAGTAGTTTTTATATCTGCTCAATGCGCAATCTCAAGTAGTTGATTGCGAGGTATGAGGAATTTAAATTACTGCCACATTTCAACAAAGTGGTTCCATTTGTTGTTTCATTTTCTCATCGTTTTCTCATCTGATTCCTTCTTTTTGCTATTTGTCGATTATCTTTTTTTTCTGGTCGTTATGTGTGCTCATGCGTGAGTGCGTGGAAGTAGTTGGTAACTGAGGCTCCAGCTGTTGTAGGGTTCCTCGACGCAATCTGGTGTGGGGTTGTTCCATCTGATGTGCTAACGTCTCAGGATTCTTCAAAATTATGAATGCAAACTTTTCGTCGTGGCTTCGGAACGTCGCAGACAAAACATGCAGATTCGGCAAGCTATGTACATTAACAAGACCTCGCCTCATGCCGACTCTGTCAATATGTGTACGATTCGCAAATTGGGTCTGCGACGATGATCATGAATCGGGCGTGAAATGTAATAGTCTGAAACGGCCATTTAAGAGAAGTTAGCGGTTGTGAGCCAGAATTTGCTTGTTTTTTAGGTGACAAATAATTATTTTCCACCATAATTTCGCAATAATTCTTTAAAATAGACAATGTGAATTTTCATGATTTTTTTTTGTCCATTTTGTCTCCTCATGCTGAGGTTTACTGTATGTGATAATAAGCTCTCGTCTTTTAGTGGGAGAACTTGCAATTGGTTTGTGCCTAATATCTTTTGCCCCTAGTATATATAATAGAGAGGAGATAGACAGCTAGTAGCATTGATGATAGATATATCACTATTTGATTGATGGAGATGAAGAACCGTGTATATATACCGTATATATATATATATATATATATATATATATATATATATATATATATATATATATATATATATATATATATATTTATATATAGAGAGAGAGAGAGAGAGAGAGAGAGACAGACAGATAGATATGGATGGGGTAGGTGAGAAAATGAAATAGAAATGCCCAAGTGTGACAGCAGGTGTGTGCGTGACGTGAGGATGTTCCAACAACAGTTAGTAGTTGACTGCAGATACACTGCATTACCATACACACACACACACACACCACACACACACACACACACACACACACACACACACACACACACACACACACAACACACACAACACACACCACACACACACACACACACACCACAACACACGCACAAACACACACATCCAATGCCTGGGGGAGAGGCTTGTTGGCGGGCAGCAGTAGAATGGGGACAGAATTTCCTCTGGTCCTGAAGAGATGTGAGGTCACTTTTGTAGCTATGTGTGTTTGTGTTTGTGTGTGTGTGTGTGTGTGTGTGTGTGTGTGTGTGTGTGTGTGTGTGTGTGTGTGTGTGTGTGTGTGTGTGTGTGTGTGTGTGTGTGTGTGTGTGTGTGTGTGTGTGTGTGTGTGTGTGTGTGTGTGTCGTCTTTTAGGTGTCTGTCTGGATATGACAGTAGGTGTCTGTATGTCCGGGTGTCCGTGTGTGTGCATATTGGTCGGCTAAAGAGTTTTCCCTGTGTGGGTCAGCTCTCTCTCTACAATTCCTCCTCCCCTCCAATGCAATCCTCCCTTCACCTTGCTTCTCCGCGTCTCTACTCTTCTCATCTATTACTTGGTCTACAGCACTATCATGCCCATTCTCTCTCCTCTCCTTCCTTTTCTCTCCTCTCCTCTCTACCTACATCCTCTCTCCCCTTCCTCTCTTCTCCCTCTCTCCTCTCTCCAACTCCTCTCTCCTTTTTCTTCCTCTCCTCTCTGTTGCCGTGTCTTCATGGAGCAAGGTGCGTAGCATTGGATTACTAGCCGTTGCCTGTCACACTGTCCAATCGCATCTAGGGAGAGAGAGTGAGAGAGAAAGGAGCGAGAGGGAGAGCGAGCGAGAGAGAGAGAGAGAGCGAGATGCGAGAGCGGAGGAGAGGAGGGAGGATGATAATTTTAAACGTCTGGGCAGAAAACCTTCGCCGCCAAATCGGTCAGGTTTACATTTGTCCATTGAAAAGTTATCGTTTAGTAGCATTGACTCGCTGGACCTGATTCCCGACGGAGCGTTGCTGGAGACGGCTCCTCAGAACCCATCCGCGGATTCCGGTGGAGCTGCAGAAGGAGACACGAGGCAGCACACGTATTCTGGCGGTGCACGGCCATGGTCCTCGGATACACACTCTCGCCATGTCTACGGTAGAGCCAGCTTTTCTTCAGTTGAGCTTTCACTGCAGGGGGACAAGACAGCTTTGATTGTTTTTTGTGCCGTCCGTTCAGGCCTCCGCGGGATGGAGGCGGAATCTACCCCCGGACGCGGCGGCTCGGCGGTGATTCCTCCCGCACACGCTATAGCAAACCGGCGTACAGCAGGGGAATAAATTGCGTTGCATTGTGAATCAGGGCATGTTGGGATGGTTTCTGCTTTAACGTGACGCTCGACGGAGCGGTATTCATCAACGTGTGTGTGATCACCAGCGGAATGTTAACGAGGGTGTGTGTGTGTGTGTGTGTGTGTGTGTGTGTGTGTGTGTGTGTGTGTGTGTGTGTGTGTGTGTGTGTGTGTGTGTGTGTGTGTGTGTGTGTGTGTGTGTGTGTGTGTGGGGGGGGGGTTATTCATCATTAACAACATGTCCAACATGTCCGTGTGTCCGCCGCAGCCTCTGGATCCTTCGAAATAAGACGGTGGTTGTTGCTTATGGGGGCTGATATTCTGCCCCGAGGCCCGTAGTATCAGGGGTGTGTGTGTGTGTGTGTGTGTGTGGTGTGTGTGTGTGTGTGTGTGTGTGTGTGTGTGTGTGTGTGTGTGTGTGTGTGTGTGTGTGTGTTTGTGTTTGAGGCAAGGGAGCGAGGGGGGGGGGGGGTGGTAGCTGTGTGGTGTGAGTGCGTGTGCCGGTGTGTGCGTGCGTGTGTTTGGAAAAAACACACACACACACACACACACACACACACACACACACACACACACACACACACACACACACACACACACACACACACACACACACACGTGTTTGTGTGTGTGTGTGTGTGGGTGTGTGTGTGTGTGTGTGTGTGTGTGTGTGTGTGTGTGTGTGTGTGTGTTGTGTGTGTTTGCTTGCCTGCGTGTGGTGTGTGCTCGCGTGTACGCGGTGCGCGCCCCTGCTGGTGCTGCAGCCGTCACAGACGTCCTATCGGTTGCTTCCGTTGCAGGTCACGCGCCCCGAGGTGTAATTAAGCCGGACCTGACGCCTCCTGTTCGCGCGCGACGTTCCCTGTGATCCCGTGAAGCCCCCGCGCTACGTTCTTGAATATGTCTCCGCGATAACGCACCTGGGGCACACGGTCTATAAATTGACACCGAGATTAGTGAGTGCATGGTTCTATATGGTCACTCCACACATCGTGTTTCTATATTTGAACCCATAGTCGTTGCGTCATTGGATTGTTTAATGTGCGGCACACGTTGCTTGGTGTGTGTGTGTGTGTGTGTGTGTGTGTGTGTGTGTGTGTGTGTGTGTGTGTGTGTGTGTGTGTGTGTGTGTGTGTGTGTGTGTGTGTGTGTGTGTGTGTGTGTGCATGCGTTGAGAGTGCAAACACATGGATAATGCAGGTGCTTTAAAGAAACCTCTGTCTCTGTCCCCATACTCCCTTCACTATCCCTTCACCTCTCTCTCTCTCTCTCTCTCTCTCTCTCTCTCTCTCTCTCTCTCTCTCTCTCTCCTCTGTCTCTCTCCCCATTCTCCCTTCTCTCTCTCTCTCTCTCTCTCTCTCTCTCTCTCTCTCTCTCTCTCTCTCTCTCTCTCTCTTTCTCTCTATATCCATCTCTCTATCCCTTTAACTATTTACTATCTCTATCTATTATCTCTCTATCTCTCACTTTTTACTATCAATCTATCCGTCTATTTCTTCCTCCATCCATCTGTCTCCTTCCCATACATTTCTCTCTCTTACATTTACATCTCTCTCTCTTTCTCTCTTCTCTCTCTTCTCGTCTCTTCTCTCTCTCTCTCGCTCTTCTCTCTCTTCTCTCTCTCTCTCTTCTCCTCTCTCATCTCTCGTCTCTCTCTCTTTCTCTCTCTCTCTCGCTCTCTCTCTCTCTCTCTCTCTCTCTGCGGCGACAGTGGTGGGTGTTATGGGGTGACCGGAAGGAGAGAGTGACAGGAGGAACAGTGATGCTCACTGTTTTATACGAGAGGCACACACTCACACACACACACAACCACACACACACAACACCCCACACACACAACACACACCACACACACACACCACACACAACACACAGCACAAACACAACAACAACACACACAACACACCACACAAGGCACTACAAAGACACACCACACCACCGCAAACACTAGAGACACAACACAACACTACACAGGCACACACACACACAACACACACACAACAACAAAACACACACACACACACACACACACACCACACACACACACACAAATAACTAACAAGGGACTCTGAATCACCACACTACTTTGACGGAGAATCACCTGCACTTCACATTAAAGCACACACACAGCAAAGAGGGTTAAGAACCCAAAACTACAGAACTACACCTCTCAAGTCTCTCCGATAAAACACAACACACACACAAACACACAAACACACAAGCACACACAACACACACAGCAACACACAAACACAACCCAACACACACACACACACACACACAGCACACCCAACACGCACACAACACGACAACAACACACAGCCACACACACACACACACAATAAAACAAGAAAAGGCACGTGGTTGTGATAGATAGGATTCAAGATAGAACAGCATCAAGCATACTGGTAAATTAGAAAAAACTGCCAAATAACAATTAACTGAACGGAATAACACATTCCATACAACCACCCACCCCCCTTCCCCCATCCCACACTCAGCCTCCTCTCAGCTCCACTGAATTGATTGTCCATCTTGCTCCCTCACTTACCTCAAAAACGCTGCCAACCCAAAGAACAAAAGACCATGTAACTCTGTCCATCACCAGAAGAGAACTCCCCACTCCTCCACCTCCTAACCTCCCCTCTCCCTTGCCACCGTCGGACCTCAGCGCCTCTGCACAGAGCCACACCCTCTTCACATCACTCTCCTCCCCCCTCTCCCTGCTCCTCCTGCTCTCCTCCCCCCCTCCCCCCCTGCCAGCGGTCTGGCCGGCAGGGCGCTCAGCAGGCGTCCCGGTCAGGTCTCCACGGCGCAGGGCCGATTCCGGGCCTTCCCTGCACGGCGCTTGCCGTCCCGACCTGCTCGGGCCGCATCTCAGTACCGGGTCCCCTACGCCCGCGCCCCCACCGGGGACCGCCGCTTCCAGGCGCCTGAGCCCCCCCTGCCCTGGCCGGGCATCCGCAACGTGACGCAGTTTGCGCCGGTGTGCCCGCAATCGCTGGACGAGAGGAGCATGCTGGGGGACATGATGCCCTCCTGGCTCACCGCCAACCTGGACATCGCCGCCACCTACCTCACACACCAGAGCGAGGACTGCCTCTACCTCAACATCTACGTGCCCACCGAGGAGGGTGAGCAGCGGCCATGACGGCTCCTCTGTGTGTGTGTGTTTAAGTGTCTGTGTGTGTGTGTGTGTGTGTGTGTTCGTGTGTGTGTGTGTGTGTGTGTGTGTATGTATGTGTGTGTGTGTGTATGTATGTGTGTATGTGTGTGTGTGTATGTGTGTGTGTGTGTGTGTGTGTGTGTGTGTGTGTGTGTGTGTGTGTGTGTGTGTGTGTGTGTGTGTGTGTGTATCTGTGTGTGTGTGTGTGTATGTGTCTGTGCTCGCTCGTGGTTGCGGGTCCTCCTCATTCATCAGTGTGCATCATAGCTCCGCCTCCTACCGACGAGATGCGTAGCTGTTCACCAGGAGTCCGTACTCCACATCTAGCACTGCAGAAGGGGTAGCGTTGGGGGTCTGAGCCGTTGCACCACGTTGACAATAATCCAAGATGTGCCAGCAGACCCCTCTGAGGGGTCCGGACCAGGCAGAACCCCTCTGAAGGGTTTGGTCCAGGCAGAACCCCTCTGAGGGGTCCGGACCAGGCAGAACCCCTCTGAGGGGTCCGGACCAGGCAGAACCCCTCTGAGGGGTCCGGACCAGGCAGAACCCCTCTGAGGGGTCCGGACCAGGCAGAACCCCTCTGAGGGGTCCGGACCAGGCAGAACCCCTCTGAGGGGTCCGGACCAGGCAGAACCCCTCTGAGGGGTCCGGACCAGGCAGAACCCCTCTGAGGGGTCCGGACCAGGCAGAACCCCTCTGAGGGGTTCCGACCGGACCAGCAACCCCTGCAGAGGGTCCGGACCAGGCAGAACCCCTCTGAGGGGTCCGGACCGGGCAGAACCCCTCTGAGGGGTCCGGGCAAGCAGAACCCTCTTGAGGGGTCCGGACCCAGGCAGACCGTCTGAGGGGGTCCGGACCAGGACAGAACCCTCTGAGGGGTCCGGGACCAGGCAGAACCCCTCTGAAGGGTTTTGGTCGGGCAGAACCCCCTTCTGAGGGGTCCGACCAGGCAGAACCCCTCTGAGGGGTGGACCAGGCAGAACCCTGCTGAGGGGTCCGGACCAGGCAGAACCCTTCTGAGGGGTCCGACCAGGCAGAACCCTCTGAGGGGGCCGGACCAGCAGACAGAACCCTGCTGAGGGTCCGGAACCAGGCAGGAGTGTATGTAGCTCTGGCAGCAGACGAGCCAGCAACCGAAAGCAACCACGAGGGAACGGAGAGAGCAGCCACGGGAGAGAGCAGCACGAGAGAGCAGCTACGGAAGAGCAGCACGGAGAAGGCAGCAGCATGTGGTGTCTGGGGGAAGCATGGTTAGGGAG
>OLKM01002519.1:15000-16724 GCA_900291075.1 Melanogrammus aeglefinus
GTGTGTGTATATGTGTGTGCGTGTGTATGTGTGTGTGTATGTGTGTGCGTGCGTGCGTGTGCGTGTGCGCCTGCGCCCCCCCCCACAGACCTGTTCCACCGAGCCATCATCCAGAGTGGCAGTGCTCTGGCCAGCTGGGCGGTCAACTACCAGCCCAGCAAGTACGCCCAGCAGCTGGGGGAGAGGGTGGGCTGCGGGATCCACGACAGCACCCAGCTGGTGGCCTGCCTCCAGGGCCGCAGCTACCGCGAGCTGGTGGAGCAGACCGTCACGCCCGCCAAGTACCACACTGCCTTCGCGCCCGTCATCGACGGGGACGTGATCCCGGATGACCCCCAGATCCTCATGGAGCAGGGCGAGTTCCTGAACTACGACGTCATGCTGGGCGTCAACCAGGGCGAGGGCGTCAAGTTTGTGGAGGGCATCGTGGACTCGGAGGACGGCGTCACTGCGGAGGACTTTGACTTCGCCGTGTCCGACTTCGTGGACAGTCTGTATGGCTACCCCGAGGGCCGCGACACGCTGAGGGAGAGCATACGGTAGGTGAGGAGCGACCCCAACTGGTGAGACCAGTAGGGCACTGGGAGACCAGTGAGTCGCTGGGAGACCAGGGCGGCACTGGAGACGCATGAGAGTCGCTGGGAGACCAAGGCCGGCGACTGGAGACAGCCAGTGAGGCTCTGGAGAGAATCAGTGAGGCTCTGGGAAGCTGGGAGACCAGTGAGGCTCTGAATACCAGGGCGGCACTGGGAGACCAGGACGGCACTGGGAGACCAGTGCGGCCCTGGAGACCAGGACGGCACTGGGAGACCAGTGCGTCACTGGGACGGGCTTGCTGGCATGGCGGTAGTGTTGGTCACAATGCCATGAGATTTGAAAATGCATTTAAAATCTATAAATCTGTTTATTTTGAGTTTTTTTCTTCTATTTTCTGCATACTTTGGTGTGATGGATTTAGATTAAGAGAACGCTATTGTCTGTCGACAGTGGAACTGAAACCCATGCCCCACCACGTGGGACGCGTTAGAGCCATGAACACACTATAACTCGGGAGCCTCTCTGTGACACCGATAGAGCCCGACCCCCATACCACACGCTGCTTGCTTGGAAACACATTCTGTGCCACGATATCATTTGAAAGGCTTCCCTCAAGCGTAACTTGCCAGGACGCTGATCCATTTCTTTGTTCTTATCCCCACTATGTAGTTGATTTCGCTAAGTGTAAACGCAGCAGCAGTAAACAGCGGAAAACAGAGCCTGGTGTTGGTTCACCAGGACACCACGGCCCCCGAACAGTGCCTGGTGTTGGCGAGGTTCACCAGGACACGACGGTCACAAACAGAGCCTGGTGTTAGTCACCAGGACACGACGGTCACAAACAGAGCCTGGTGTTAGTTCACCAGGACACAGCGGCCCAGAAAAGAGCCTGGTGTTAGTGAGGTTCACCAGGACAACAGCGCAGTCGAGTCTGGTCTCTAAACACCTCTGATCGATCCGACCGCGTCTCTACTCTCTGTAATAAGCGTGTCTGCCTCTGTGGGAAAAACGAAATTGTTTCCTGCAGACACTGTAATTAACCAAAGACAAAATAATGCAAATTAGTGTTGTTGGGCAAGAATAAGTGAACTAATTATCGATTCACCGGTGCTGTACACTTGCTGTCCAGGACAAAACGGGTGCTAAGTCATAAAAAGGTTTAGCATACATTCATTTTAATAATTTAA
>OLKM01002519.1:53662-65525 GCA_900291075.1 Melanogrammus aeglefinus
ACCCAATGTGGGTGAAGGTGTTCCACGCCCAACCAAAAGGTACAGGGTTCCATGCCTGAACTCCTAACTGCTCTTCAATGACCTGTCTCTGTTCTGACTAACCTCTACCTGCTCCTAAATGACCCATTAATGACCTTTGTCTGTTCCGTCTTACCCCTAGCTGCCCCATAATGACCTGTCTCTGTTCTGACTAACCTCTCCCTGCTCCTAAATGACCTGTAAACGGTCTCACCTCTCCCTGTTCCTAAATGACCGACCCCTGTACACTGTCTCACCTCTACCTGCTCCTTAATGACCTGTACACTGTCTCACCTCTCCCTGCTCCTTAATGACCTGTGCACTGTCTCACCTCTACCTGCTCCTTAATGACCTGTACACTGTCTCACCTTATACCTGCTCCTTAATGACCTGTGCACTGTCTCACCTCTACCTGCTCCTTAATGACCTGTACACTGTCTCACCTCTCCCTGCTCCTAAATGACCTGTACACTGTCTCACCTCTCCCTGCTCCTTAATGACCTGTGCACTGTCTCACCTCTACCTGCTCCTTAATGACCTGTACACTGTCTCACCTCTACCTGCTCCTTAATGACCTGTACACTGTCTCACCTCTCCCTGCTCCTTAATGACCTGTACACTGTCTCACCTCTCCCTGCTCCTTAATGACCTGTGCACTGTCTCACCTCTCCCTGCTCCTTAATGACCTGTGCACTGTCTCACCTCTACCTGCTCCTTAATGACCTGTGCACTTGTCTTCACCTCTACCTTGCTCCTAAATGACCTGTACACTGTCTCACCTCTACCTGTTTCCTTAATGACCTGTACACTGTCTCACCTCTACCTGCTCCTAAATGACCTGTGCACTGTCTCACCTCTACCTGCTCCTTAATGACCTGTACACTGTCTCACCTCTCCCTGCTCCTAAATGACCTGTACACTGTCTCACCTCTCCCTGCTCCTTAATGACCTGTGCACTGTCTCACCTCTACCTGCTCCTTAATGACCTGTACACTGTCTCACCTCTCCCTGCTCCTTAATGACCTGTGCACTGTCTCACCTCTACCTGCTCCTTAATGACCTGTACACTGTCTCACCTCTACCTGCTCCTTAATGACCTGTACACTGTCTCACCTCTACCTGCTCCTTAATGACCTGCTTCAGAGTTCACTGTAAGTGACTCTGGATGGAAGTGGCTGAATAAGTACCAGTAAACAGTGTGCTGTAAATAGTCAAAGCACACTGGCTTGTCCACCTGGCCAGCCTGGTAGTTCTGCAGCCTCAGGAATAGTTGATTCCACAGCAAGGTGTCTAAAAATACAAGGTGTGATGTGGTGTGTGTCTGTGTGTATGTCTGTGTGTGTGTGTGTGTGTGTGTGTGTGTGTGTGTGTGTGTGTGTGTGTGTGTGTGTGTGTGTGTGTGTGTGTGTGTGTGTGTGTGTGTGTGTGTGTGTGTGTGTGTATGTGTGTGTGTTTGTTGGGTAGGTGGTTTGTCGTAAATCTCTGAATAACCCTGTGTGTGGGTCAGTGTGTCGGTCTGAGTTTGTGTGTGCGTTTGTGGTGGCTTTATATGTTTGTTTTTGTAAGGCAATGTGTGTTTGTGTTGTGCACACTCAACAGTGTGAGTGTGTAGCGTGTAGTGCTGAGAGCTGTGTGTGTGTGGGTGTGTATGTGGGTGTATTGAGGATGTTTCTGGTTAACTGTATCTTTACAATGGGTCAAGGGTCACAGTCGGCTGACCTCTCTTCCCATGGTCAAACCTATTATCTGTTTAATGGAATATAGGTTGGATGCTCAGATCTATATTCCCAGGCTCTATACCCCATCCCCCCTTCCTCTCCTCTTCATCATCATCATCCTCATCTCTCTCTCTCTCTCTCTCTCTCTCTCTCTCTCTCTCTCTCTCTCTCTCTCTCTCTCTCTCTCTCTCTCTCTCTCTCTCTCTCTCTCTCTCCTGTCTCTCTCTCTCCTCTCTCTCTCTCTCTCTCTCTCTCTCTCTCTCTCTCTCTCTCTCTCTCTCTCTCTCTCTCTCTCTCTCTCTCTCTCTCTCTCTCTCTGTCTGTGGTGTGTATCTCTCTCTCTGTCTGTCTGTATGTCCGTCTCTCAGTCCACCTCTTCCCTCTGTCCGTCCATCTCTCTGCCTCTCTGCGCCCCTGTGTGGCTGTCCGTCTGTGTCCCATGATGTCAGGGTTTCAGTCCTACAGATCATCTGTTCCAACAGATCTTTTATTGGAGTCAAAGGGATCACCTCCTTCCCTGTCTGTCCGGAGAAACGCTTACTGTTCTCGATCTGTTAAGTCTTGGGCTACAATACTGTAGTTTATCGCTTTTCAATGTCATTCTCTTTCAAACACACACACACACACACACACACACACACACACACACACACACACACACACACACACACACACACACACACACACACACACACACACACACACACACACACACACACACACACACACACACACACACACACACACACACACACAGTGCCAAACCCTATGCTTTCTTACTCAGGTGAGCTTTGGAGATACAGGACGATGGGTTCAGGCCAGCAGAGACACACACATGGAGTATTCAATACTGTGTTCCTGTGTGGGAATCTTGAGCGAGGAGATCTTGTTGCGAGGTATCGGGCCTCAGACCAAGTCTGCTGGGCGTGTTCCTGAGCAGCCTGTAGTTTGGTTGGTTTATCTTAACTCTGACATTATCCGGCCTCACGGCACCTACAAACTACCACCTCTGCTCCCCGTAAACATTTAACTGCTTATGCATGCCATGGGTTGGTGTGGGTCCTATCATGGTGGGTGTGGGTCCTATCTTGGTGGGTGTGGGTCCTATCATGGTGGGTGTGGGTCCTATCATGGTGGGAGTGGGTCCTATCTTGGTGGGTGTGGGTCCTATCATGATTGGGTGCGATCTGAGAGCGTGCATGTGTAACACGCATGTGAGTGTGCATACATGTGACCGTGCATGCGTGCATATTTGTCCCTACTCTGTTACTGCACTAGTTTGTATGAAGGGATTGATCTAGATATACATTTCTATATATGTGTGTGGTGTGTTTAGGGAACACAATGTGCATGTGTGTATGTGTGTGCATGCATTATGCGAGTGCTCTCTTCACATGTGTGTGTGGGCATCCAGAGAGCCCCATTCCTAAGACGGAGAGCGTCGCCTCACTCTGTTTTTATATCACTGGGGTCGTAGCCGCCGTCTCTTGATGTGTTCTGCACTCTGGGGCCTGTACATATCTTGTCCTCCATTCAGGGACTGCAGAAACACTTAAACAAACTGCAGGGGATGTCTTTTAAAGACATTATCCGCTCTGCTTAGCATGCGAACTGTCTCGAACTGTGCACGGTCCCAGCAGCCCCGTCTGGGCTTCACGATGGACTGACTCTGGCTACAACAAGTTACCAATTCTAGTTTTTCTTATATCTTCTTCCCTTCTTCAGTCATAAAAAAAACTGCTGGAATAATATAGTTATTATGAAATAGAGATAATTATATATTGAAATAGTTGAAACCAAAAAATATTTAGTTATGTTGCGACATAAACCCAGTGTAATAAATGCTGGCATTATGAATGAAAACATTCATCCAACCAACCTTGTATCATTTGATTGTGTCATAGTTTCTCTCTCTCTGTATTCGCCAATGAAACAGCGAGGAGCGAGGACCAGTCCTGGTGGTGACCTGGCTGCAGCTGGTCGCTCCCCTGGTACACACATCCTTACTATTGTGTTGTTGTGTTTCCTAGGTTTCTCTCCAAAGCCCCGCTCAGCACTGGCCAAACGGCCAGTCCACTGTCAGAAGAGTAATGACCCGGCCACTGCACACTTCATCACCGCTCCATTCATCACATCCAGTCTGCAGTTGCTTTTGCCGTTTTCCTCAATGTTATTAAGGTTACAATGGCCGCAATGTAAGATGGCTGTGGGGATTAAATCCAAGGCTTGGAATTGCTGTTTCCAGACCTTTTATTCTAACATATTTTTCTATCTATCTATCGATCTATCTATCTATCTATCTATCTATCTATCTATCTATCTATCTATCTATCTATCTATCTATCTATCTATCTATCTATCTATCTATCTATCTATCTATCTATCTATCTATCTGTCTGTCTGTCTGTCTGTCTGTCTGTCTGTCTGTCTGTCTGTCTGTCTGTCTGTCTGTCTGTCTGTCTGTCTGTCTGTCTGTCTGTCTGTCTGTCTGTCTGTCTGTCTGTCTGTCTGTCTGTCTGTCTGTCTGTCTGTCTGTCTGTCTGTCTGTCTGTCTGTCTGTCTGTCTGTCTGTCTGTCTGTCTATCTATCTATCTATCTAATTGTCTGTCTTTCTGTTCGTCAATCAATTATCATCAACATTCTAATCCAAATGTATGTTCACGTGCATTTCTGTACATGCGTATTCAACAAAGATAGCTAGGATAAGATGCTACACAACAAAAACGAAACACGACATACAATAAGTGTATACATTAAGTGTCAGTGCGTACAATATAAAATAGGCAGGAGGGGTAGGAGGGGGTGGCAGAGTCCAGGTGAACTCTGAACAGGTGAGTCTTGAGTCTACCAGCAGAAGCTGGTAAGCGACTCTGAGGTCCTTACATCGGCAGGAGCTCGTTCCACCACTGCGGTGCCAAAACAGAGACGAGTTGTGATTTTGATGATCGATGATCTTAGCAATGGCAATACCAGAGGTGTGATATTATTGATATCAAGAGGACTCTTGTGCTATCACACTTCATATACTGTAGAAGTGACCCTTGTGCTATCACACTTCGTACTTTAGAACTGAGGAGCCTTCACAACACGCTGTGTAGACATTACTGATGCTAACAAATACATGACCTTGTGTTTCCTGGCACTGGAATGAGTAGAGCAGGAAGCACACTGATGGATCAGGAAGTGGATTATTCCCATTTAAATATACATTTTCTCTCCATCTCATTTCTGTTATTAGTTCCTTGTTATTCTTTCTCGCTATCTGTATATGTCTTGGATAATAAAAACTAGGCAAGAGAGAGACGGAGAGCAGGACACTGGCAAATATGTAACAAGTGTTTATGAAGGTATTAAGGGCCCATTCCGATCCTGTGGTATTGGGTGTTGGTTGGCTCACCCTGCTAGGGGACTCCTCCTGGTTCTGCCTTTGCCTGCGGCCTTGATAAGCAGGTCCAGAACCAATAACAGACATACTGCCACACAAAACAACTCTTAGTCCATTTGGCTTTTATTCAACTTATTCATACAGCGTGAGAAATATTTTGAAAATATTATCTGGCATTTGTTTTATTTGTGGCTCTTGCGTCCACTGGGCTGACATTGTGGCGCCGTAAACATGGTCTTTATCCCAAGCAGTGGTCGGAATAGATCCTCTATATTCTACACAAGATGGGCTGACAAAGACGTGGTGCACAGCTACAGATTAGGTTTACATGACCAGAAGAAAGACACACATACTCACACCATACTCTCATTGAAGACGTTGCATATTAGGATGTTTTTTTTCAACAAGATTAGTTCCTTGGAAAAACTCTTTGTGTGCATGCATAGGAATCCATCTGTACCTGTTCAATGGGCATGTACATGTGTTGCATATTCTGGTTATTAGAACCAGAACAGAGCACAGCATGTTGTCAGAAAATTGACTTAACCAAACAATTTATTTGATTTGTTTGTTTGTTTTCTTCTGTACGTCCGTTTTCTTTGCAGTGTGTCTGGGTGTATAGGTGTGTGCGTGCTTACCACACAAGCATGTGTGTGTGTGTGTGTATTTGTATGTGTGTATGCGCTTGTGCGTTTGTGTGTGTGTATGTACGTGTTCATTTGTATGGATGTATGTGGGAGTAATTATTCAAGCATGTGAGTGTGTGGGTGTTGGTGTGTGGGTATGTGTTTGTTAATGTATGGTTGTGTGTGTGTTTTTGAGGGGGTGTCTGGATGTGTGTGTGTGTGTGTGTGGACATATGTCCATAGGTGCCCTGGGATAGGTGTTATTAAGAGCTGCAGCCAGAGCTGTGAGAGGCAGTAGATTACTACCAGCAGTCTCCGACAGTGGCCTTATTCATAGAGGAGAGACAAGCCTGTGAACCACGCTGTGTGGAGGGTTATGGAGGTGTGGCTGTTAAACGCTCACTGGCTCATTGAAACAAGCTGCTGGCTCAGTGTGAGCTGACCTTTGGTGGAAGGTTACTGTACCGACCCAAACACTTTAGAACAGGGATTCAAAACAAAAGTTATGAGCATATACTGTCAGCAAAGCGCAGTCTGCAGTCTTTTGTGGGGTAGTATTCCTCCAGTCTATCCCTGCTTCCTCTTGTCTCCCTATCTGCCTTTTCAAACTGTTATTTCAATCTCTTTTCTGCCTTGACTCTTGTTTCCATTTCTGTTCTTCTGTGAGCTGCTGCTCTGAATATCTCTACCAGGTCATCGCTCCGGTGGCCCTGAAGTGGTCATCTGCATGATTAGAAATGAGCGTCTTCTAAATGACCGGACCCCGCGGGGCAGCGGGCGCCGTCTCAGAGGCCTCCCGGTCTCAGAGGCGTCCCGGTCTCCGAGGCGTCCCGGTGCGCGAGGCGTCCCGGTCTCTGAGGGGTCCCGGGCTCTGAGGGGTCCCGGGCTCTGAGGGGTCCCGGACTCTGAGGCGTGACGCCCCGGTCCAGTGTCGTCCCGGTCCAGTGACGTCCCGGTCCAGTGTCGTCCCGGTCCAGTGACGTCCCGGTCCAGTGGCGTCCCGGTCCGGGCGTGACGTCCCGGTTCGGGTGTGATGTATTGTTACAAATCTGACCTTTACAGCAGCACCAAACCTCCTCTTGGTCATCTGTTTTCTGAACCAAACAACTCTTAAACCTGAGCCTTGTGCCGATGTATTGTTTGTTGGTTGGATTCTAAATTCTGGAGGAGTCAGAAGGCTGGAGTCTGAGTGTTGACGTACTGCTGGTTGTGATCTCAGATGATACTGAGGGTCTTTTTTGACAGTTGTCATGGCAACAGGAACCTGGAGACTGGTCTTTCCCAATGACTTTGCCATACACATGTGTGTGTGCGTGTGTGTGTGTGTGCGCAGCTTGGTGAATCTGTGTGTGTGTGTGTTCTTGGCTGCATGTGAGTGTATGTATCTGGGGGTGTATGTGTGTGTGCGCGATTGTGAGTGTGTGTGTGTGTGTGTGTGACATCAGGATGGATCGTCCCCTGAGTGGTTGTAGACATCTCTAGAGGAGTAGACCAGGCTCATTCAACACTGTCAAATGCTAAGGTCTCCACACTCACAACCATGGATTAATATTTATGAATAACAATTTATGTTTATTCATCACTTACACAATTTGTGCACATTAGTAATGGTGTGTTTACTTGACAAACTGTCTCCTTTGTGCCTCTCAGACTGTGAAACAACTCAGCTCTTCCTTCCGCTTATCCAACTTAAGAATCGATACAAAAATTACAATCGATAAAAAACGGATGTTTTTAACTGATTTTGGAACCATGCTTTACAGTGTTAATCAGAATCAGCTGACGATTCATCATCCTGCTTATTGGTTGATCACCTTCTCAGGGTCTCCCTAGCTTCACTGTTCAATGACAACAACACAACTCTAATACTCTGATGGCCATCTCTAGTGCCTTACCGTTCACTACTCCCCCCGGACCTCCACCACCACACCAGCTACAGCACCATCACTGCCACCACCACCATCACCACCCCCACAGCTACACACCACCACCTTCACCACCTCCTGCACCAACACAACCAGCACCAAACCACCAACACTATACCAGCACCACCACCACCACCACAACTACACTACCAACACAAAACTACACCACCAACACTATACCAACACCACCACCACCACCACAACTACACTACCAACACAAAACTACACCACCAACACTATACCAACACCACCACCACCACCACAACTACACTACCAACACAGAACTACACCACCAACACTATACCAACACCACCACAACTACACTACCAACACAAAACTACACCACCAACACTATACCAACACCACCACCTCCACCATCACCACTACACCACCACCACCAACACCCTGGTGTGAACACGGTCCTGGTGTAGGCACGATGTGAACACGGTGTGTACACACTGTGGGGTCCGCTGGGCGTGTCTCTGCAGGGTTTGGTTTGGATGTCTGGTGGGCGTGAGTCTGTGGGGTTTGGGGGTCCGGTGGCGTGAGTCTGCGGGTTTTGGGGGTCCGCTGGGCGTGTGTCTGCGGGGTTTGGGGGTCTGTTGTGTGCGTGGCTGCGGTAAACCACCCTGGTACATGGGAGAATAAAGCACCAGGAGAAGGGTCAGCGTCTGTATGTTACGTTCTCTGGGTTTCAGGAGATCATGTCGCTGATGTTTCATTTGTGTCCCGTGATGTGGAGCTGAGAAAGTCTGATAAAATATCTATATATATTCACTTTATTATTGGAGTTTTAAAATTGGAACTGGGCTGTTAAAAGCAAAGGTCCCCTTCGCTGGGTGCGTTGTCGATGTCTGCCACCGCCACGATTTACTGCGTTCATTACAGTTGGGAGGGGGGGATGGGGGTAGACATTCAGGTCCTCTCCGGGACCCCCAGGGGGTCTGGGCCTTGAGTCGAGGATGTTTCCACGCCCGTGAAGAGGCCGTGCTACTCGATTGAGCGAGGCTACTACTGTTATTCTCTTCTTCTGCTGTACTCAGCTAATGGAGAAACCCTCGATGGGATGGTGGGAAGGCCTGAGTCTTCTTCAACTGACTATCAAATCTGTGCCTAACGTCTCAGCCTGAGTAGAGTAGAAGTAGTTATTTTATAATACATATATATATATATATATATTATATATAATACTATACTATTCTGAGCAGCAATTCCACTATCCTGTGAAGACTAAATACATTGAGATGAGATCACTCACTGGCTGATCTCTTGGACTTGACTGTCCTTCATTAGGACGAAGTCTTACGACTGAGGTGGGCTTCTATTTCCTGCCAACTTGCAACGGCTTTGACGTGTGTGGAGATACTCTCGTCGCCACCCTGCTTCCAGACGGTGCTCCGCTAGACTTAACTGTTTCTCTTCCTTGAAGAGGCCTCCATTCCCAAATTCACCTGGCAGGGCAGGCAGGGGCGTATTACAGGTTTCTGGGTCAAGCAGCATAGCTGGAGTACAGGATGAACGAGGAGACTCCGGGTCTGGAGACAGTAGGACACGGGGTCTATGCATTCATCCAACCGCAGTATCTCCGCCATGAGAGATCAAGTCAGACTTCGTGTGTGAGAACTCGCGCTGTTCCACATTGAAGAAGCATGCAGTCGAGGATGCACGAGCGATGCAAATCCATCCGCTCCCATGCGACCCCCCCCATGTCGAGCATGACGTGGGTGGTTGGAACTACCCAGATTGCACAGTTTTGTTTCCTTCGGAGATATTTCTCCACGGTCTCTGGCCTGGACGGGCCTTGTTATATCCATCTTGAGTTATCTCGGCACCGGCAACCGATGAAAAATTGGTGCCTTGTCGAGCGTATTTGTTTGTGCTGGGCCTCTGCATGCGCGAAAGAACCTTCTCAGCATTAACTGCAAACTGCTGGAGCTCATGGCTTCTATTACCATCGGCATGTGCAACGGCTCTTGTGGCACATCACATCGAAACATAACAGCGCCCATCTTTTGGCTGTTGGACCTGTCCTCCTCTGTACGACGTGAAGTGACCTCCCATGAGTCCGCAAGACATCCTACAGCCGACATAGAAAGTGACTGGAGGGGCTCACTTGTAGCACGCATCCGGCCGGAGATCTGACCATTTGCTGGAGTTCTGTCAGTCCCACGAAGCTTCTTGCAGGATGACGACCTGAAGAGAATGCTGCTGATGCATCTTTGAGGCTTCCACACCACCCAAGTCCGGGCTGCCCCTGACGCACCACTCTGTAAGGCACTCCCTTGATGTTTCACGGGCCTCGTTGGTAGATGACCGCACAAAAGAGTCTGCGAGGTGATGGCGGGCCCGTGCCATGATGGGGCTGTTTCTGTTGTTGTAGCTTAGACTGAAAGCTATGCGGCCTCGACTCTAGAGAAGCCCATTGCTGTCGAATGAAAGGGTGTAGCTTAAATAGACTGCTACGGAGGGGGCAGACATTTTGTCGGAGGCATGCATCTTCAAGCATCTTCTGCCATAAAGCTCATGCCTGAAAATGGTCCTGCATCACAAAATCCTGGCTCATCCATCTCCTCCTCTGAGGGGGGCCCCTTGGGCCAGATGTGCATCCTCTGCAGCTGCCCTTGTGCCGGCAGGGCCACAGACAGGGCAATATGGACAGACGTGCGCACTGTGTGAGTGGAGAGGTCCATTTTTGAAGAAACGCTCAAAGCGTGGTGGGTCATATAGGTGTCGAAGAGACTACGGTGAGGTTCACAAGCAATCTCGGAGGCGCAAAGTCGGCAGTCGGAAGCGGGAATTAAACAGGCTGAATGTCTCATTGGGCTTCGCGAGAGGTGGGGAAAATGGATTCCGAAGCAAGGCTGGTCCGGAGAGCCATGTTGAGCTCCTTAAGAGGGCCGCTGGGATAGACCTAGGACACCAGCAGTGGTCAGCTGGCGTTGTAGTCGAGTACGGCACATGCCCTCCATTGGGTCTGGGTGTGGAATTGTCGTATCCGTTAACTACTAGTTAGTTCACGGAGACGACAGAGAACGCCTTCGCTTGATTGTGAATGTACCCGAGGGCACTACCTTGCCTGTCTGCAGTTATTCGATTACGGACGACCCTCCAGGATCATCTCTCCCACGAATCAAACTCTGCAATTCTCGACTGCAAGCCTGCGCGCACAATTCCAGCTCAGGGATATAAGTCTGCGTTGCAGGCGGCCAGACTTGGTTTTTCAAAAGACCGAAACCGACCTCCAGTCTCTCATGCTCCCCTCTTCGTGGTGGCTTTCAGATAAAGCTACTGCTCGCATGGTCGTGTCTAGAGGCAGTCCGCGAAGAACACACAAGCTCCATTGAGCAAGAGTACATTGAGGGAGAGAAAGATGTGTAGCATGTGCGGGGTATCTGAAGCTCTTGTAGGTCTTTTAATGAGTCTCTCCACCTGATCCACTCAGTTCCCTGTTTCCTGGGAGGGTGAAGTCCAGTCCTCGGCTTGCTTGGGTGAGGTCTCTGAGGAGCAGCCTCCTTGTATTGTGAAACGGGGCTAAGAAGCAAGGAGGGTTCATACAGGCGCATATCACCGCGTGACACACTCCTCTACGGTTGAAGGTTTGATTGTTGTCCATGGCCTGAATGTGACAAGTGGTCCGACAGCAATGTTCCAGGACACTCCAAGCGCTGCGTTGATAGAGGAGAGTCATCAGGTGAGGGGTGAGATCCTTGATATCCTTGGCACGATCTTCTGGAGGGAATGCTTCTAGCACAGCAGGTCTATTGGAGGCTATTTTATGCAGCCTGAGGTTTGACGCTGCAAGCATCGTTTGTGCACGTCTGGGACCACTGCATGGCCATCTGCTTCCTAGGGAGGACATTTAGAGATGCGTCATCTACCAATAGAACTCTCGTTCATCGACACGAACGCTTCTACACAGTCGCTGCCAAAGTTCTTTTCTTCTTCCTTGGCTGCTCTTCTCAGGCCGTATATGGCGACGGACAGGGGGATGGGCTGTATACCGAACGACAATGAGACGCACCCTCCTGTCATCCACACTGTCACCGTATCGGGTCGGTTGTTGTGAAGACACCACAGGAAGCGGAGGAAGTCTACTGTGGTCGTTTTACGCACTCTAAGCAGACAACATGCTGCTGGCAATGTCGGCAGGTGATGGCAACACTTCCTTCCGCGCATCTCCATGAGCACATC
>OLKM01002520.1:5000-17500 GCA_900291075.1 Melanogrammus aeglefinus
TTTATTAAGTAATTTATTATGTGAGATGGGAAACTGTGAACGAAATTGCCCATTTTGGGATAAATAAAGTTTTTCTAATCAAATTTAATCTAGATCTAGCTCTATAGCTCTGTCCATTAGCTCCACATAGATCTAGCTCTATAGCTCAGTCCATTAGCTCCACATAGGTCTAGCTCTATAGCTCTGTTCATTAGCTCCACATAGATCTAGCTCTATAGCTCTGTTCATTAGCTCCACATAGATCTAGCTCTATAGCTCTGTTCATTAGCTCCACATAGATCTAGCTCTATAGCTCAGTCCATTAGCTCCACATAGATCTAGCTCTATAGCTCAGTCCATTAGCTCCACATAGATCTAGCTCTATAGCTCTGTTCATTAGCTCCACATAGATCTAGCTCTATAGCTCAGTCCATTAGCTCCACATAGGTCTAGCTCTATAGCTCTGTTCATTAGCTCCACATAGATCTAGCTCTATAGCTCAGTCCATTAGCTCCACATAGATCTAGCTCTATAGCTCAGTCCATTAGCTACACAGAGAGCTAGCTCTATAGCTCTGTTCATTAACTACAGAGAGAGCTAGCCAACAAGCTTTATAGCTATACAGCCAAAACTGAGCTAGTAAGTTATGATGTCACGTGATGATGATGATGATGATGATGATGATGATGATGATGATGATGATGATGATGATGATGATGATGATGATGATGATGTCATGATGTCATGATGATGATGTCATGTGTTGTGCAGCCAAAGAGAGACCTTCACTTCCTGTTGGAGACTAACAGAGAGTACAAAGGGCTGCTGGGATGTTTCCCAGAAACCCTTGCTGTTCACAAGGTAACAACTTCCTGTCCATCTGAAGTTATACTTCAAGTCTAGTCTGTGTGTAGATAAGGTGTATAACATAGTGTGTGTGTGTGTGTGTGTGTGTGTGTGTGTGTGTGCGTGTGTGTGTGCGGTGTGCCGTGTGCGTGTGCGTGTGCGTGTGCGTGTGCGTGTGTGTGTGTGTGTGTGAGTGACAGGCTGCTATAGAGAAGGTGAAGGATGGAGATAAGATGGTGGCCGCAGGAAAGATCAGCTCTCAGGAGAAAACCATGATGAGGCAGAGACTGAGCTCCATGTGCTATAGCCTCCAGGGTACCACTCTATATACTATATACAGAAGGTATATATATATATATTTATATATATATATATATAATATATATTATATATTACTATAATATATATAATATATATATATATATATTATATATATTATATATATTATATATAGGGTTAGGGTTAGCTCCCCCTAACCCTAACCCATGATGAGACTGAGCTCCAGGGTACCACTCTATAAATATATATACACTATATATACTACATACCAACAGGTGTATATAGTGTTCGTGTACACGTACACTATGTACTATATATAGTGAATAAACATATACGTACAGTATATGTACTACTGTATATTTTACAATATACAGTAATGTGAAACCTACCATGTATACTATATATAGCACTATATACACTACTATAAACGACTGTGTTCTGATATATGCTGCTTGTGTGGGCGTGTGTGTCTGTGTGTGCGTGTGTGTGTTTGTGTACGCATGTGTGTTTGTAATCTGATCCTAACTTCCTACCGTGCGTGTGTGTTTGTTTGTTTGTGTGCATAGCTGAGATGAATCATTTCCATAGCAACCGTATCTATGACTACAACCGAGTGATGCAACTCTACCTGGAAGGCCAGGTGAAGTTCTATGAAGAGGTACCTATATAATACCTGAATATTGTTGAATATCCTTCATATTATTCTTATAATATACCTTAATATAAAACAATATCCTTCATATTACTATTATAATATACCTTAACATAATAGAATATCCTTCATAGTACTATTATAATGATATACCTTTAATATAAAACAATATCCTTCATATTACTATTATAAATATACCTTAACATAAATAGAATATCCTTCATATTACTATTATAATATACCTTAATATAAAACAATATCCTTCCATATTACTCTTATAATATACCTTAATATATATAGAATATCCTTCATATTACTATATAATTATACCTTAATATAATATAATATCCTTCATATTTCCTATTATAATATACCTTAATATAAAACAATATCCTTCATATTACTATTATAATATACCTTAATATAATAGAATATCCTTCATATTACTATTATAATATACCTTAATATAAAACAATATCCTTCATATTACTATTATAATATACCTTAATATAAAACAATATCCTTCATATTACTATTATAATATACCTTAATATAAAACAATATCCTTCATATTACTATTATAATATACCTTAACATAATAGAATATCCTTCATATTACTATTATAATATACCTTAATATAAAACAATATCCTTCATATTACTATTATAATATACCTTAATATAATAGAATATCCTTCATATTACTATTATAATATACCTTAATATAAAACAATATCCTTCATATTACTATTATAATATACCTTAACATAATAGAATATCCTTCATAGTACTATTATATATATACCTTAATATTAAAACAATTATCCTTCATATTACTATACTGATATAATATACCTTAACATAATAGAGAATATCCTTCATATTACTATTATAATATACCTTAATATAAAACAATATCCTTCATATTACTCTTATAATATACCTTATATATTAATAATAATATCCTTTCATATTACTATTATAATATACCTTAACATATATATAGAATATCCTTCATATTACATATTACTATTATAATATACCTTAATATAAAACAATATCCTTCATATTACTATTATAATATACCTTATTGTTATAGAATATCCTTCATATTACTATTATAATATACCTTAATATAAAACAATATCCTTCATATTACTCTTATAATACACCTTATTGTTATAGAATATCCTTCATATTACTATTATAATATACCTTAATATAATATAATATCCTTCATATTACTATTATAATATACCTTAATATAAAACAATATCCTTCATATTACTATTATAATATACCTTAATATAATAGAATATCCTTCATATTACTATTATAATATACCTTAATATAAAACAATATCCTTCATATTACTATTATAATTATACCTTAATATAAAACAATAATCCTTCATATTACTATTATAATATAACCTTATATATAATATAGAATATCCTTAATATATATACTTCATTATAATATAACCTTAAACATAATAGAATATCCTTCATATATACTATTATAAAATATACCTTAATATAAAACAATATCCTTCATATTACTATTATATATATACCTTAACATAATAGAAATATCCTTCATAGTACTATTATATATATACCTTAATATAAATAATATCCTTCATATTACTATTATAATATTACCTTAAACATAATAGAATATACTTCATATTACTATATTATATAAATATACCTTAATAATAAACACAATATTCCTTCATATTACTATTATAATATACCTTAACATAATAGAATATCCTTCATATCTACTATTACATATATATACCTTAATATAAAACAATATCCTTCATATATTACTATTATAATATACCTTAATATTAATAGATATCCTTCATATTACCTATTATAATATACCTTAATATAATATAATATCCTTCATATTACTATTATAATATACCTTAATATAAAACAATATCCTTCATATTACTCTTATAATATACCTTAATATTATAGAATATCCTTCATATTACTATTATAATATACCTTAATATAATATAATATCCTTCACATATTACTCTTATAATATACCCTTAATATAAAACAATATCCTTCATATTACTATTTATAATATACCTTAATATAATAGAAATATCCTTCATATTACTTATTATAATATACCTTTAATATAAAACAATATCTCTTCATATTACTATTATAATATACCTTAATATATAAACAATATCCTTCATATTTACTATTATAATATACCTTAATATAAAACAATATCCTTCATATATTACTATTTATTAATATACCTAATATAAAAACAATATCCTTCATATTTACTATATTATAATATACCTTAACATAATAGATATCCTTCATATTACTATTATAATATACCTTAATATTAAAACAATATCCTTCATATTACTATTATAATATATACCTTAACATAATAGAATATTCCTTTCATATTACTATTATAAATATACCTTAATATAAAACAATATCCTTCATATTACTATTATAATATATACCTTAATTATAAAACAATATCCTTCATATTACTATTATTAAATATACCTTAATATATATAATAGAATATCCTTCATATTACTATTATATAATATACCTTAACATAATTAGAATATCCTTCATATTACTATTATAATATAACCTTAATTATAAAACAATATCCTTCATATTACTATTATAATATACCTTTAACATAAATAGAATATCCTCATATGTACTATTATATATATATACCTTAATATATAAAACAATATCCTTCATATACTATTATAATATACCTTAACATAATAGAATATCCTCATCATACTACTATTATAAGTATACCTTAAATATAAAAACAATATCCTTCATATTACTCTTTATTAATATACCTTAATATATATAATAGAATATCCTTCATATTACTATTATAATATACCTTAATATATATATATAATATCCTTGCATATTACTATTATAATATACCTTAATATAAAACAATATCCTTCATATTACTATTTATAATATACCTTAACATAATAGAATATCCTTCATATTACTCTTATAATATTATACCTTAATATAAAACAATTATTCCCTTCATATTACTATTATAATATACCTTAATATATAAATAGAATATCCTTCATTATTACTATTATATAATATACCTTAATATATAACAACAATATCCTTCATATTACCTATTATAATATACCTTAATATAAAACCAATATCCTTCATATTACTATTATAATATAACCTTAATATAAAACCAATATCCTTCATATTACTATTATATATATACCTTATATAAAAACAATATCCTTCATATTACTCTTATAATATACCTATATATTATAGAATATCCTTCATATTACTCTTATAATATACCTTAATATTATAGAATATCCTTCATATTACTCCTTATAAATATACCTTAATAATAAAATAATATCCTTCATATTACTTCTTATAATATATACCTTATTGTTATAGAATATTCCTTCATATTTATACTCTTATAATATATACCTTAATATTAAAACACAATATCCTTCATATTACTCTTATAATACACCTTTATTGTTATATAGAATATCCTTCATATTACTATTATAATATACCTTAATATAATATAAATATCCTTCATATTTACTCTTATAATACACCTTATTTGTTATAGAATATCCTTCATATTTACTATATATAATACACCTTATTGTTATAGAATATCATTCATTAGTTACTATTATATATACACCTTATTGTTATAGAATATTCATTCATAGTACTATTATGATATAACCTTGATATTATAGATTATCATCATATTACTCATATTATAATTATGTTTCAATACACCCTCATATGAAAGAAGTACCAATATACCGTAGATATTAGTATGAGAATATAGCTTTATTGTAATATATAATATTATGATTGATTCATTAATGATGTTGAATTTGGTGATATCGCTGATACCCACTACCTCCATTAGTCACAATATATCTGATATATGTAACATGACTCTATTTGTCGAGTTGAATATATCTACATATTTATGATACATTTATGATATATTCATGATATATTCATGATATATTTAGGATATATTTATGATACATTTATGATACATTCATGATATATTCATGATATATTCATGATACATTTATGATACATTCATGATATATTCATGATATATTTATGATATATTCATTATATATTTATGATATATATATGATACATTTATGATACATTTATGATATATTCATGATATATTTATGATATATTCATGATATATTTATGATACATTTATGATATATTTATGATACATTTATGATACATTTATGATACATTCATGATATATTCATGATATATTTATGATATATTTATGATACATTTATGATATATTCATGATATATTTATGATACATTTATGATACATTTATGATACATTTATGATATATTATATGATGTATTTTATGATGTATTTATGAATGTCTTCACAGATCGCCGCCAAACTGAGACTCGCTCTGGCCCAGTTCCCCAAGATATGAAGACAAACACACACGCTCACACGCACACACACAAACGCACACACGCGCCCACACCCACACACGCACGCGCGCCTAAGCTCACACGCACACTTACCCTCACACACACACACACACTTACACACACACTCACACACTTATACACTGACACACACTTTCACTAACACACACAAAAATAAAGCACACACACACACATTTAAGTGTATTTCTGCAGCGGTTGGTCTACACCGTGTTCATGGAAAACCCTAACAGACACATTCACACTTTACTAGAGCTAGTTTGTGTTCGCTAATAAAGCTCTAACTGACAGTTACTGTTAGCACATATTTACATGCTACAGTTAGCACATAGCTACATGCTACAGTTAGCACATAGCTACATCTCATGGCTACATGTTACTATTAGCACATAGCTAAATGCTCCAGTTAGCAGATAGCTTCATGGTATATTTAGCACATAGCTACATGGCATAGCTACATGTTACAGTTAGCACATAGGGTATCCGCGGGTCATTCCGACATACCGCCACTCCGACATTGACGTCTAATTGTCGTAATGGCGGCACTTCCATTGATTGAAAACGTCCCACCACTCCGACAATTTTTGTTTCCATTGTCGGAATGGCGGTACTTTCCTTTTTTGGAAACGTTCCGCCATTCCGACATAAGGTCATTAAATGTGTAGGTTAATAATGATCACCGCACCGCCTCCCTGCCTGCCCATCTCTCTCCTCTAACAGCACTTTGACTCTGGTCAACGCCCTTGTCACATCCATCTCGATTATAAAATGCATTATTATTATTATTATTATTATTATTATTATTATTGGCGCTGTGCTACTTCATTTGCAGCTGTGGTCGAGAGCTAGAGAGTTAATGGAGAGAGGGACCGCTCGCCGCCGTGTGAATTAGATCAGTGATGTTGTTTTTTATTGTATCACAGTGGTTACAGTACGGTCAACAGAATCAGTGGTTCTCATGGGGGTCCTGGACCCCTGCATATTTTTGATTTCTCCTGTAGCCTGGCCGGGTCTGGCTCCAAGTTTAATTATAGACAATTTGATCTGCAGACGCACAGTGGCATGCGTAAAACACATATTTTGACTACTTCGTGCTGTTACTTTTTTTTTTTTTTTAAAGTTACCTTTCGTTTCCTTTTGATTTTTGTGCGTATTATGGAGCCGTCCTGGTCCATTATTTGTAAACCTTTGTGTGCGTAATTGCGTAAAAGTGCATTAGTGGGACCGAGGGTTTACCACGCGTCAACGCACGCACACACACACCCACACACACACACACACACACACACACACACACACACACACACACACACACACACACACACACACACACACACACACACACACACACACACACGCACGGACAGTGCGCTCGCGCACCCACACACACACTCATTCCCACTCGGACTTAAATGGACAGCGGGAGGGGGGGGGGGGCTTTCGGGTTCTGTTGATCTGTGTTAATTGTTTATTATATGCCGCCTGTTGAATGGGCGTGTTTTGAGTTCAGTGAAATACAGAGAGTCAGACTAAGTAGCGACTTTGATTATTGCTTCCCTGGACGCACCAGTAGCGCGAGCCTAGGTCCGCCTGCAGCAGGACTGCGTTGTGCCAGTTCCTCTTATATCCTTATTGTAAGGGAAATTGTTACAAACTGACATCGGAGTGTGTGATTGTAAATGGCGAGACTTTGTGTTTGTGTTTATTTATTAAGCTTCCACTGACTGTATCGCATCCGTAGGCCTACACATGTCTTAAAACATGAAAAAAAAAAAAAAAAAGCCTTGTCGGAATGGCGGGACGAAACTGTCGGAATGGCAGGACGTTTGCATGTCGGAATGATGGTATGTCTGAATGGTGACATGTCTGAATAGTAGAATGTCGGAATGGCGATATGTCGGAGTGGCAGCATGTCGGAGTGGCAGCATGTAACCAGCACATAGCTCCATGCTGCAGTTAGCACATAGCTACATGCTACCTCTAGCACATAGCTACATCACATAGCTAAATTCTAAAGATAGCACATAGCTACATGCTACACTTTGCCCATCACTACATCATATAGCTACATTTTACTTTTAGCACATAACTACATGATACAATTAGCAGATAGCTACATAAAATAGCTACATGCTACAGTTAGCACATAGCTTCATGCTACAGTTAGCACATAGCTACATGGGGTCTTCTTGAGCCATGTGCTGTGCTCTACTTAGCATGAAGAATGGGGATTTATGAAGAATATTTGAATGTAATAAATCTATACAATGAAATAAGTGGAAAATATTTATATGATACATCGTACCGACATGGTTCTACCATCACTTCACTGGAGGCAGACGTCCTCGTTAGCCCTCAGAGCGACTTTAGCCACAGTTCAGTTTAGCTTCAATGAGGGACGTTTATTTCCTGAGGCGTGTGGGACTGCTTAGGGTCTCCTGTTCATCCTTTACAGTTAGCATGTTGTTGGTGTTGTTGTTGTGTTCTAATACTTTACTGTTATCAGGTTGTTGTTGTGTTGTTGACATATTAAATATCTGCCCTACTAAAGTGTGTCTTCAATGAAACCGCTCTTGTTGCCGTAGCAGCGGGTTACCATGGTAATCAGCGGGTTACTGTGGTGATCAGCGGGTTACCATGGGGATCAGCGGGTTACCATGGGGATCAGCGGGTTACCATGGTGATCAGCGGGTTACCATGGTGATCAGCGGGTTACCATGGTCTCGTTTGGGTTCACATACAGAACGGTCCGGAGCCCCATGTTGTCATGGAGACCAAGGGACGGTGACCGGAGCCCGACTCCATGGGGGGTGACCTGGGGGTCAGAGGTCGCCTGGGGGTCGGGTTTCACATCAGGGTTGGGGTCACCTCGGGGTCGACAAATAATTGTATTTGTTCAAACTTTATTATCAATGTTTTAAACAGGACTTATTAACTAGCTTACTACACCAGTGCTTTTAACAATACCAGCTTACTAAACCAGTTAACTACCACTTCAACAGTACTAGCTCACTACTCGCTAATAACCCAAAGATCTGCTCTCCCCCGGTATTCCAAAGATCCCGTTGCTATGGAGACAGGTGTGTTCTGGGTCCGGTTGCTATGGAGCCTAGTCTCCTCTGGTACTGGTTGCTATGGAGACAGGTGTTCTGCAGGTCTGTTGCTATGGAAACGGTTGTGCTCCGGGTCCGTTGCTATGGAGTTGGGTGTGCGGTGGGTCCGTTGCTATGGAGACGGGTGTGCAGTGGGTCTGTTGCTATGGAGACGGGTGTGCGGTGGGTCCGTTGCTGTGGAGACGGGTGTGTGGTGGGTCTGTTGCAATGGAGACAGGTGTGCGGTGGGTCCGTTGCTATGGAGTCGGGTGTGCGGTGGGTCTGTTGCTATGGAGACGGGTGTGCGGTGGGTCCGTTGCTATGGAGTCAGGTGTGCGGTGGGTCCGTTGCTATGGAGACGGGTGTGCGGTGGGTCCGTTGCTATGGAGACGGGTGTGCGGTGGGTCCGTTGCTATGGAGACGGGTGTGCGGTGGGTCCGTTGCTATGGAGACGGGTGTGCGGTGGGTCCGTTGCTATGGAGACGGGTGTGCGGTGGGTCCGTTGCTATGGAGACGGGTGTCCGGTGGGTCCGTTGCTATGGAGACGTGTGTGCGGTGAAGCTGCGGGGGCGGACCATCATGGAGACGAAGCGGAGGCTGTAGTAGTCGGAGCGTCTCCAGGAGAACCAGACCACCCCGTCAGGTCCCAGGACGCTAGACCCCTGGGGGGAGTAGTGCCCGCCCTGCACGCACACACACACAGACACACACACACACACAGACACGCACACACACACAGACACACCACACCACCACACACACACAGACACACACACACACACAGACACACACACACCACACCACCACACACACACACCCCACACACAAGCAAACTAATTTTCATTTCCATTGAGGGCGTTTAGCAGATGTGACACACGATAAGTCCATTAGACAGTAGAAAGAGAAAGAACAAGACGCACACAGACACACACACACCACACACACACAGACACCATACACACACACACACACACACACACCAGGTGAGTCCAGTCCTACCAGGTGAGTCCTACCAGGTGAGTCCTACCAGGTGAGTCCTACCAGGTGAGTCCAGTCGTACCAGGTGAGTCTAGTCCTACCAGGTGAGTCTAGTCCTACCAGGTGAGTCCTACCAGGTGAGTCCAGTCCTACCAGGTGAGTCTAGTCCTACCAGGTGAGTCTAGTCCTACCAGGTGAGTCCAGTCCTACCAGGTGAGTCTAGTCCTACCAGGTGAGTCCTACCAGGTGAGTCCAGTCCTACCAGGTGAGTCTAGTCCTACCAGGTGAGTCCTACCAGGTGAGTCCAGTCCTACCAGGTGAGTCTAGTCCTACCAGGTGAGTCTAGTCCTACCAGGTGAGTCTAGTCCTACCAGGTGAGTCCAGTCCTACCAGGTGAGTCCTACCAGGTGAGTCCAGTCCTACCAGGTGAGTCTAGTCCTACCAGGTGAGTCTAGTCCTACCAGGTGAGTCCAGTCCTACCAGGTGAGTCCTACCAGGTGAGTCCAGTCCTACCAGGTGAGTCCAGTCCTACCAGGTGAGTCCTACCTTGTAGTAGACCCCGTTGAGGTTGCTATGGAAACAGTGTCTGAACCACCAGCCGGCGTGGCTGATCTCAGAGCAGATGTTGCCGGTGTCCGGGGTGCTGAACACCTGATTGTCATGGTAGCGGCCGAATGAGTCCCCCACGGAGCCGCTGAACCCCGACACGTGCAGCCGGTAGCGTTCGGCCCCACTTTCCAGACTGGGAACAGTATAGACACAGAATGATGAACCAGCATAGATACAGCACAGACTGGGAACCAGTATAGATACAGAGTGGACTGACAGATCCAGAAGTGTGTGTGTGTGTGTGTGTGTGTGTGTGTGTGTGTGTGTGTGTGTGTGTGTGTGTGTGTGTGTGTGTGTGTGTGTGTGTGTGTGTGTTGTGTGTGTGTGTGTTTGTGTCATGTGGAGTGTGTAGTTGGTAGTAGTGTGTGTGCAGTGTGTAGTTCTGTAGTAGTGTGTCATGTGGAGTGTGTAGTTGGTAGTAGTGTGTGTGTGCAGTGTGTAGTTCTGTAGTAGTGTGTCGTGTGCAGTGTGTAGTTCTGTAGTAGTGTGTCGTGTGCAATGTGTAGTTCTGTAGTAGTGTGTGTGTAGTTCTGTAGTAGTGTGTCATGTGCAGTGTGTAGTTGGTAGTAGTGTGTATGCAGTGTGTAGTTGGTAGTAGTGTGTAGTGGGCAGTGTGTAGTTCTGTAGTAGTGTGTATGCAGTGTGTAGTTCTGTAGTCGTGTGTCGTGTGTAGTGTGTAGTTCTGTAGTAGTGTGTCGTGTGCAGTGTGTAGTTCTGTAGTAGTGTGTCGTGTGCAGTGTGTAGTTCTGTAGTAGTGCTGTGTGCAGTGTGTAGATTATCTAGTCTGTAGTGTTTCGCCTGTGCAGTGGGGCTACGTATGATTGTGAAATTGTGTCGATGTGTGCGGTGGTGTTCGCTTTGTAGTATTGTGTGTGTGGCAGTATTGTGTGTAGTTGTGTAGTTCTCTGTATATTGTGTATAGTTGTATAGTAGTGTGTCGTGTGCAGTGTGTAGTTCTGTAGTAGTGTGTCGTGTGTAGTTCTGTAGTAGTGTGTCGTGTGCAGTGTGTAGTTCTGTAGTAGTGTGTGTGCAGTGTGTAGTTCTGTAGTAGTGTGTCATTGGAGTGTTGTAGTGGTAGTAGTGTGTGTGTGCAGTTTGTAGTTCTGTAGTAGTGTGTCGTGTGCAGTGTGTAGTTCTGTAGTAGTGTGTGTGTGTGCAGTGTGTAGTTCTGTAGTAGGTGTTCGTGTGTAGTTTTCGGTAGTATGTGTCGTGTGCAGTGTGTAGTTCTGTAGGTAGTGTGTGTGCAGTGTGTAGTTCGTGTAGTAGTGTGTCTTGTGGAGTGTGTATGTTGGTAGTAGTTTGTGTGTGCAGTGTGTACTTCTGTAGCAGTGTGTCATGTGGAGTGTGTAGTTGGTAGTAGTGTGTGTTGTGCAGTGTGTAGTTCTGTAGTAGTTTGCGTGTGCAGTGTGTAGTTCTGGTAGTAGTGTGTCGTGTTGCAATGTTGTAGTTATGTGTAGTGCGGTGTGTAGTTCTGTAGTTAAGTGTGTCGTGT
>OLKM01002520.1:30000-37062 GCA_900291075.1 Melanogrammus aeglefinus
TTCCTCTCCTCTCCTCTCTCTTCTCTCCTCCTCTCCCTCTCTTCTCTGCCTCCTCTCCTCTCCTCTCCTCTCCTCCCCTCTTCCTCTCCCCCTCTCCTGTCTCCTCCTCTCTCCACCTCCTCTCTCCTCCTCCTCTCCTCCTCCTCTCCTCTCACTTCCTCTCCTCTCTCCTCCTCTCCTCTCTCCTCTCCTCTCCTCTCCTCTCCTCTCCTCTCCTCTCTCCTCTCCTCTCTCCTCCTCTCCCTCCTCCTCCTCTCCTCTCCTCCTCTCCCTCCCTCTCCTCTCCTCTCTCCTCTCCTCCCTCCTCTCCTCCCCTCTCTCCCCTCCTCTCTCCCCTCTCCTCTCCTCTCCCCTCCTCCTCCTCTCCTCTCCTCTCCTCTCCTCCTCCCCTCCTCTCCTCTCCGCTCCTTCCTCTCCCCTCCCTCCCTCCTCTCCTCCTCTCTCTCCTCCTCCCTCGGTTCTCCTCCTCTCCTCTCCTCTCCTCTCGTCTTCTCTCTCCTGTCTCTCCCTCCTCCTGCTCTCCTCTCTCTCTCCTCCGGTTTCCTCCTCTCCTCTCTCTCTCCTCTCTCCTGTCCTCTCCTCCTCCCTCTCCTCTCCTCTCCTCCGGTCCTCTCCTCCCCTCTCTCTCTCTCTCTCGGTCTCCCCTCCCTCCCCTCTCTCTCCCCGGTTTCCTCCCTCCCCCCTCTCTCTCGGTTCCTCTCTGTACCCCCACCTTCACTCTCAGTATTTAAGCAGTGATATCATGGGGATGAGTGGGTGGTGTGTGTGTGAGTTGTATCATGGCAGTGTGGGGGCGGTGCGTGCAAAGACAGGATATTGCGTGGGAGTGAAGTACCATTGAAGTTCTACTGTGGTGTGTGTGTGTGTGTGTGTGTGTTTCTTTGTGTGTTGAGGGTACACCTGAAAGGACTTATGATCAGAGAGGTTAAACATTACTCACACAACGGGAGCGGAATGAAACTGTTCTTTTTATAGCAAGCATTTTAAACAGAATATCTGTGCTAGCCCTCTGTGGTGTTTTCCAATAGAGCAATTAAAATGACGCTGTAAGTGTTATTGAACACTACAAATGTTGTGGTCAATGTGAAACGCGGTTTTATTATGCATTCCCTATCTTTGCCATTCCTGGATTTTTTTTATTATTTATGAGGTAGAAATTGTTTATGCAGAAGACAATAGCATTGGCTTATGAATAATTTATATGTGCAGTATATATATATAGCTGTTATATTTCCTCCTTTATAGATACAAACACATTAAGTATTCAGATAGCCAACAATTGCTAGCCAATAGCTCAATTGAAATGTATACGATTGAATAAACAAGTTCCTCTAGTCAATTGAATATTAGTTCCTCTAATTCTCAATTGCACCAGAATAAGCCAAACACTAGTTTACATTTGTGGTCATTCTGTCGGGTAAATTTTCAGCTGCTGTGCGTATTGTAATAATGATCATGGTTGACAGCAGCAAAGGGCAGGAGAGAGCAAGATTTTGAAACTAAGCAACCCAAGAAAACAAGAAAAGAAGAAGAAAGCATTCAAATATACATGAAAATAAGGAAAACCCTGGATTGAAACTCTAAATCTCCCATACCGACGCACGGTATAACCGTGGGAGCCATAAATGCACCAGTGGTGTCCCTCACTGGTGTAGTCTGAGGGGTTCGAGACCTTTGAAGCTGAGTCCTGCACAATGTGCTACACACAGCAGGCTATAGGTCATGCTACCGCTAATGACCTAGCGCTAAATGCTACCGGTAGCGTGGTGGGCCATGAAAACACCGCTGGGTGGTGCGTAACGTTTGAATGGCAAAGGCTCGTAGGGGGACTTCTTTGTCCTTGATTTCATGTTCCGGATTTTTGCGAAAAAGGGAGCATTGCCGAAAGAATCCCATGTTTGTATTGTGTAATGCACTGTTCTTAACGCATAGATTAACACCCACACTCACTCACGCGCTTCACGCCAGGAGTACAATACAATATTCTAGTAAAATAGAATACAATCCAGCCTGGGCTGCCAATGTGCTCTTCAAACCAGCGACATTGACAGAGCTACATTTTATTTGTCGCAGCAGTTCATCAGGTGTTATTTAACGGGTGGATGGAGTGATTTGGTTCCGATGACTTTTTTGTCATCGCTGCGTTGTGCCAGGTGGGTTTTTAAAATGCCACGCAGAGGCCAGAACTCGAAGCACTCGACGGAGAGGTTGGCTGGTGTCCTCCACGAGCCTCTTTGTGTTCCGCCGCGTTGCAGAGCCCTCGCAGCCGCCGCTCTCTGCCGCCCACCCGCCACCCGCCGCCCGGTCAGCCTGTCTTTAACCCTGAGGTTAGCCCACCATGTGATGGTGTGTGATAACCAGCGATACCGTCCGTCCACCCAGCTTTTACGTACCCCGCCTCCTGAAGTGCGACAAGACTGATTGCAACGCGGGCCGGAACCGTCTCAGGTTGACGCTCTTACTAACAAGCAAACACAGGGTTGTGTTTCTGTCGCACCAGCTGCATACTGCAGACAGGAGGAACATGCGTGCCTGAGTGCGTGTGCGTTTGTGTGCCTGTGTGTGTGGCTGTGTGTGGGCGTGTGGGTGTCAGTGCGTGTGTGTGGGCATGTGTGTGTCAGTGGGTGTCAGCGTGTGTGTGTGTGTGTGTGTTTGTGTGTATGTCTGTGCGCATACGTATGTGTGTGTGTGTGTGTGTCTGTGTTCATGCAGGCATATCTGTTTGTGTGTGCTTGTGTGTATGTGTTTGTGTGAGAGAGAGAGAGAGAGGGGGAGAGAGAGAGGGAGAGAAAGAGAGAGGGAGAGAGAGAGAGAGGCAGAGAGAGAGAGAGAGGAAGAGAGAGAGAGAGAGAGAGGGGGGGGGGAAAGAGAGAGAGGGAGAGAAAGAGAGAGGGAGAGAAAGAGAGAGAGAAGAGAGAGAGAGAGAGAGAGAGAGAGAGAGAGAGAGAGAGAGAGAGAGAGAGAGAGAGAGAGAGAGAGAGAGAGAGAGAGAGAGAGAGAGAGAGAGAGAGAGAGAGAGAGAGAGAGAGAGAGAGGCAGAGTGCCCCAGTGTGCGCTGTGTGTGCTGGTGTATTTTTAGCCCCCTCTGTTCCTCTGGCTGTCAGCAGGGTTGACAGTGATTGGTGGAGGGACGCCACGCTCAGCGTGGTGAACGCCGCTTTCACATGTTTCTCCACAAATCGTTAGCAACCTGTGCCTGTGTTTCCGCCACACACACACACACACACACACACACACACACACACACACACACACACACACACACACACACACACACACACACACACACACACACACACACACACACACACACACACACATGCTAAGCCACCCACACGCAGGCACACTGGCAGACACAATTCAATTGTTTAATTGTCACAGGCAATGCCTCAGAATTTGGATATTGTGTTGCTGTTCTGTGTGTGTACGTGTGGGCGTGTGTTAGGGGGTAACATGTATGCTTTTAATTAAATTTCTTATGTATAATAAAGATAACTAAGTCCCTCAATGGGTTTGTTTCCAATACACACCCAACGATCATTGAAATTAACCCACTCTCCCTTCCTCTCTCTCCCCCTCTCTCTCCCCTCTCTCTCCCCCCCCCCCCCTCTTCTCTCTCTCTCTCTTCTCTCTCTCTCTCTCTCTCTCTCTCTCTCTCTCTCTCTCTCTCTCTCTCTCCAGTGTGTTGTTTTGTGGTCCACAAGCGCTGCCATGAGTTTGTCACCTTTTCCTGTCCTGGTGCGGATAAAGGCCCTGCATCAGACGTGAGTATTATCATGTGTGTTTGTGTGTGGAGCTGTGTGTTTGTGTGTGTGTGTGTGTGTGCGTTCTTGTGTCAAGCCTATATCAGCACTGCCTAGATGGGTGTTTTTAGTGGTATTTGACTTTTATTCTGTTGCTGAAACGCTACAATTTGCATCTCATCTCGATAAAGGACACACTAGCAGCTCAACACGGCTTCCCTTTCCATATCCTAGATTATATGTATCGTTGACATGCAGTGAAATACCACAGTGTTCATAAGTAGTCAATAATAGTACAATTGTTTACATAAATGCTATACATTTTTCCAAATGTATACAGTTATTATTTTTCATCACGCAAAAGTCAAATGTTTTGGTCAAGTTCAGGGCCATGTAATACAGTTCATCCTGCTGTACATTTAACCACATGATATCATGTGTTACTCGTGTGTGTGTTTGTGTTCGTCTTCATGTGTTTGTGTGTGTGTGTGTGTGTGTGTGTGTGTGTGTGTGTGTGTGTGTGTGTGTGTGTGTGTGTGTGTGTGTGTGTGTGTGTGTGTGTGTGTGTGTGTGTGTGTGTGGTGTGTGTGTGTGGTGGGGGGGGGGGGGATTCTGTTTACAGTTGGCATTAAAGAGTACCAACATGCATGGATTATTCTATATCTTATTTCGCTGCCGTGGAAAGGTTTGAAACCTGACCTTTGTGGGCAGTGACGTATGCAACAGCCCTACAGTACACCAGAACACCACACCAGAACACCACCAGACCAGAACACTGCCAAACCGGCGTAGCCCGAGATGGTAACACAACACGTTGCGTAAACATTTCACCACCCTATCATTGAGGGATTTTGTTATGACATGCTTATTTTATGTTTCGTGAGAACGCATTTCAACCTATCACCCTATGATCAGTTCATCTACTCCTCCACCCCCACCTCGCGTCTCCCAGCATGCAGTTGTGGGAGTGTTGAAGGCAGGTGGGTTATTAAAGTCAAATTAGTTTTCCAGCGAATTGTTATTGTTAAGGGGAAACAAAAATCCGTTGTTCGAGTCAACCTGTTTTGGCCTGCACTGAAGTGCATGTTTCCTCACCAAACTTAACTGGAAACCAGGCCCTTCTGCAAACTCATGTTTACATCGCCCTGGCATATGCGTCTGGCTCTCCTCCAGCTCAAACAAATTCACAGCAGACCTGGCCTCACCCCGTTTATTTATCAGAGTTGGATAACACCCAAGATGGAGGTTGCAGATGTATCACACAGCATTCCATCGCTCCGATTGGTCCGCGGCCGGTGATTCCACCCCCTTGGAAATCCTAATGAACTGAAGAGGTTCCAGACTCATACACATTAGCGAATTGGAGTTCAGACGGCAGGCAAACTTTCAGGAACAGATCCACAGATTGTGAGAGGAGAGGAGGATGCCACAGAGAAAGAAAGTGAATATAAATGTTTGTTTTACCTCGAGAAGCTTTTCCTACCCTGCTTCAATGAATCGACTCTCATTCCATGAACAGTTTAAGACTTCACACCTATACTAAGCACAGGTGATACTGCTGAAAGCCTGGAGGCGGTAGCAAAAGAGCATGTCCCTAACTCAAGGACTGTGTCTAACAACACATGCATCCTCCAGCACTATCGTCAGGAAGTACCACCACAACTAAGTGAGATCCTCGTCATTAACTTCAATAAATATTAAAAGAGGAGAACATTTGAATATTAAAAGAGGAGAACACTGGACTGTAGCAAACGTGGCTCATCTATCTGTCAAACATCTCAGGTGGGCACGCCCACCTGAGATGTCAGAAACTGCACATAAGGGCTAATCACACTCACACCTGGAGGTATAATATGTCACCTTTAACTCCTCACATTCCTACGTATACACACAAATGATTGGTGGAGGGTCAGGAGCACCCACCCAATTACACACACACACTCTCTCAAACACACACACACACACACGCACACACACACACACACACCACACACACACACACATGCACGCACGCACGCACGCACGCACGCGCGCACGCACGCACGCACGCACGCACGCACGCACGCACGCACGCACACACACACACACACACACACACACACACACACACACACACACCAGTGGATGAGTTGTCATAACCAGCGGTACCATTGAGACTAATAATAAGTGTGAAATCTTAAACTGTTCATGGAAGCAGGAGGTAAGGTAAAATAAACTTTAATTTCCATACTTTTCATTATTATTAGTCGGATAGAAAGCTTTTTTATTGCATTTCATGGGTTTCTTATGTTTTAATGTTGTTTTTTATGTTTCAACGTAATACGTTTGAAAACTCGGCGTTTCATTGAGTTATCTGAAAAGATTACGGTACGTCTAACGGGGATTGTTTGGTCAGATGTTGGGGTGCTTTACACAGGAGACACCCGACATCTCTCATGGAATGACGCTAAGCGGAACCAAAAACAAACACAATTATTCCAATTACACAAAACAGACTTATACGCCTCATAGATTTGCGATTGGGAACCTCATCCATCTGAGTGTTTGAGTTATCTTAAAAGATTCAACTATGTCTTCAAACTTAGATTTCAGTTTATAAAGCGATGTCACAGGTACCTGTGCTTTTTGGTATCCATGTTTCTGAGCGCTTGAAAGGACGGCCGTGGGACCTGTGCCACTTTCCCCCCCGCGCCCCGGTTTCAGGAACGCCAGCGGGTGCACATTGAGACGTGATTGATACACCTGTCACTATCATCACACACCTGGCTCTCACACGGGGAGGCCGGGGGTTAATGACCTATTAGGTCCAAGTGGAAATCTGCCCTCACAATACCGGGCCAGTGGTCACAACAGGTCAACCGTCAAAAGGTCTGACGTGTTGTGACGTCGCCCTAACTGGCGTCACGGTCACTCAGTTCAGTTCTATGAGTCTCGGTTCAATCAGCTTTTTTATGTTATTCTATCAGTGTTATTCCCTAAAGGTTGACCATGAGCCCTACATAGATCACTCAGCTGCAAGCTCCACATCCATCGTTCGAGGCTCGATAAACCAAATCATCCCTGATTTGTGCCTTTCATTAGAGCCGACCTCCAAGAGCAGTAGTCAGGGCGGGGGTAACCATATTCAGTAGACATAGTCCCCCTGACAAGACCCTTGAAGAAACACTTTAACCTCTCCCACACTCTCTCTCTCTCTCTCTCTCTCTCTCTCTCTCTCTCTCTCTCTCTCTCTCTCTCTCTCTCTCTCTCTCTCTCTCTCTCTCTCTCTCTCTCTCTCTCTCTCTCTCTCTCTCTCTCTCTCTCTCTCTCTCTCTCTCTT